>JAZGTJ010009596.1:0-10770 GCA_036877575.1 Botia almorhae
TAGCTGAAGATTGTTACAATGCTATTATTTGGATTTGGAATTCCAGTTTAGGTCAGACTATGAACTGGCAGTAAAAAGTCCAATCTCTTATAAACGTTGACCTCTAAATATTTACAAACATAATGTTAATATCTGAATTATTTAACGATGATATTAAAATTATATGAGGCATTGTGAATAATCAGGCATATCGTTTGTGGGCTCTGTTTATACACAAGTGTAAAGAGTTCACTTGGGAGATTTTCTAGGCAAATACTATTAATATTTAGGAGACTTTATACGGTAAACATGTTTTTCCGTGCTTAGACTTATGTGTTTATGAAATAATTACAAACAACATGCAAATAAAAAAGGAGGCAGTAAATGTACCTTCATAGTAATTTTGTATTGCACTTTATGCCAGGGTTTGTACGACAGACTACTTGTCTGTGAAATGTGCAAGTTGTTAAGGATTTAACAGGTTATTGTTTACCCTACATAAATAACAATCTACCATGCAGCATCAGTGGTTCACCATTTACACTTGACCCTTACCTAATCAAAATCTGATTTCCTGCATCAGGAGAAAATGTATGTAAAATGTCAATGTGAAAATTTATGTGTATGTCAATGCAGTCTGAAGTTTTATAAAAACCCTTGTAATTAATCTAAGATAATAACATCATCTGCCCATTTTCATTTCTTATGCATGCACAAAATCAGACATGTATGTTGTCACCTACAGTAATTGCTGCTGAATCAGCCTCCAAAATGACAAGAAATGTTAAAACTATAATTACAATTTAAAGCCCTTTAATGTAAAGGAGTTTCTGTGTGACATACTAATTCAGTTTGTGAAGTATGGTAAGATCAGGAGACTGTTAAGGTGTCATTGCGGTTTGGTGATTTTAACTATTTGCACACATTATGGTTCCTCATGTGAATTATGCTGATGTTGCAGTACAGCTGTGAGCTACTGTCTCAAGTGAGTGATGGCTAATCGCCAAGCGCTAATAAATGCATGAGAAATTAAGCATGTTCAGCTCAGAAAAACTGCACTGCACCATTATAAGACACATCCCTGGCCAAACTGACAACTTAACTGGCTCAGTTCATCAGAAGCAGGGGCTTAATTGGGCAGCAGGTCATAAGATGGATGAACCAAAGAAAGCAGTTCTGGAAATGTTGTGACACTGGACGGGACTTACCAAACACACCGTGTGCAAGTCGCTCATATTATTTTTAATCTAGACTATATTTGAATTTTATAGCTATGCATATAGATAACATTATGTGTGACACAATAATTGTCTCATTTTACATGCGTTTTGAACATGCAGTAATATAGTATGGAGGGTTTGCTATTTATATACACCTGTTAGTTACATGCATGTCACATGCATCTTTTGTGTCCACTTGTGATCTAATTTGGAGGGTGAAGTATGATGTAGTTTGGCTTTGTTTACTGTGTGTTGAAATAGTAAAAAAAGGAAAAGAGAGGCATTAAACAAAGACATGCCATTTCTTCCCAATAGTTTTACTCTAAGCACAAACAAGATGTTTCAAGCAGCAAAAAAGCTAATACTTAGTTTGTCGGAGACTTCTCTGCAAATTTTTGACTTAATTATGTGGCGAGTGTGCAGTGCAGTGTAAACAGTGTCTGTGTTCTTGATAAAGAGAGAAAATTCGCATTTCCTAAACACTCATGAAATGCAGATGTTGCGAGGAAGCATAAAATCCACCACCCACTCAGCGGCTGCTGGTTCAACACACGTGAGCAAATCTTCTCTCAATGATGTGTTTTCTCACATTGAATTGGCTTGTGATTTTCTCAGGCGTTGCATCAGTAATTGTGATCCCACAGCGCAATTGTTCATATGAGGTAAACGAAGAAGAGCATTATCTCATTACTACACTATAGATGCATCTTTAAAGATCTCCTTCCTCCATCTCTTTTATTTGTTCTGTTCTGTCTGTTTTTCTTTCTCACTCTGTTGAAACTAAAGAGCTTTTGAAAGAGGCTGAACCTACAGGTGCTCTGTGCTGTTTTGTTTTTGTAATATTGCATGTTAAATTTTTTAAATGAATGTATTGTTAAAAAATGTGCCGGAAACTTACCATATAGCAATAGGATGTTTTAGTTATAATGGTATAGCATGTTTTCACAAAACCACATATTACCACAAAAATATTATAGATGATAAAATAGTTCTTCTTTCTATGTCTGTTTCTAAATCTCAGCTTGTCACAAAAACATTTGGTACCGGATAAACTGTCAGTGTTAACTCACACTGCAAATTAGGCAGAAAAACATGCCCTGTTTTAAGCAGTCCCATCGGTGCGTCATGCACTCACACACACACATGCATGCACGCACACTCATTGGCTGGCCCCGGGCAGGTGACCTATTTTCCTGCAGCCGGTGAATGGAGTGCTCTAGTGGTTGAAGAGTGAGGGAGAGGGAGATGGTCGTTCTATGGTTGGTCCATTCATGTCCGGCTCTGGATTGTAGATTAATTACCCCGTGTGGGAACCAGAGCCGATTCTGTAAGTGAGACACTTCGGCCTCCACCATCAATAATGCATTTTTCTGTCTATCCATTTAATTTGCACACAAGCCAGCGGCTCACGTCACTGGTCCTTTCAAGACTGCAGAAAGCAGGGACATCTGATATGAGGAGAGGTGCATGATATACACTATACACCAACACACACACACACTCTCTCTCTCTCTCTCTCTCTCTCCTGACCCCCGCCCCTCCCCTTCCTCTACAGGCTGACAAATTGATTCTTTCTTAATGCGCTCCTGCTGTGAATGCATTAAGAAAAGCAAAGACAAACTTGAAGGAAGCGAGAGGTGATCAGACGCAGAGCGAGAGGAGATGAACTCTGATGGTTGTCCGGAACTTGCTAATGGAAATGAGCGAGCTCAAGCAGTCGATCAGAACTGAGTTTAATTGCCTGCTTTAATTTCTTACCCACTTCTGATGCTTTGCAAAGCATCTTGCAAAAAGATGAGAGACTCTCGCCCAATCTAGTGGATTACATTGGTTTTAATTGGCAGGGACTGACCGGCCATGATTGACCTATTGAGGTGCGGAACAGGAACTGCATGGATACTTCAGAGGTGGGTCATCTGATACAGCCTGGTCTGTCTGGGTCACTGCGTTTAGAAAGGAGGACGCGGTGAAGAGTATAGTGCAGTCAATGTACAGCTGATTAGTTTGTGGTTTTGTCTGTCTGCCAGTTACGTAATCACATTGTTCTTGTAGAAAATGCATGTTTAGAGAGATTAGCCAAGTAACAGGTCAATAATGTCTGGAGAGGTAGGTCCCTAACAGTGACCCTCTTAAATCCATGGTATTATTCAAAATGAATAGAGGAGATGAATTAATAATTACCATGATGAATGGCTTCACCGAGCAGGTTCAGTCCATGGCTTTAAGGCATGGCTGATGGTGATATATTAGGAATAGAGCTTGTATATAATTAGAGAATGATATTGTCATCATATCGTACAAAGTGTTTTCATTGGATTATGTGTGTGCAATTTCATCTTCTGTGCTGACAGGTTTACTAATGACCGTATGAATTTAACTCAAAATTCAAAGTGGGTGAGGTAGCAAATTTTTAAAAAGGAGGTAAATTATGAGGTTTTCCACACTGTGCCTAATTGACCAAGATAACCTAGGTGAAGTACAATATGAATAGTGAGAGGCCTAAAAGATAAACCAGAAATACGTTTTCTCACTGTTTAAAATGACCCTAGATTAACTAGTTCAAATGTGAAAAGCTCAGAAAATGTATCTTCTAAAATATGTTAGAAGCAATGAGGTATATGCGTTGAGTCATTCTTGTTATTGTTGTTCCACAGTTCCTCGCTTTATTTTACTTCAGACTATTTAAGAGAAAAGTTTATTAAAAAAAGAAATAGGGTTGTGAAGCTCTGAGCTCACCCAGTGCCTCTCAATGGCTCTACATTGCTAATCCACTAGCCATTTGGCCTTTATTTAATAAAAGAGGGTCGCTTTTGGTTTCCTGGCCAAGAAAGACAGAAGCTATCGATCTACACTCGCGCTCATCGAACAAACAATCAGACCCCATCAACGGGCTTCACATATATGTGCTATGATGACACCATCAACCTGTGCCCAGGAGAACTGCACCAATTAACCACTAGCCTGATTCCTCGCCAAAGTGTGAACAAACAAGCCCAGCTTTGTACGTCGAAAGGCAATTTACCCAGAGTTCAATGCTCCACTTTTCAGACACCACCGCTGATTCTAATCTTTTATCATCCTTACTCTTGCCAATTTCCAAGGCTTAAAAATAATTGCTTATTAAGTCAACATTAACCTTTTGACACCATTTGCTGCCAAATGTGAATGACCACGCTGAAGCTAAAGAAATTACTGAAACATTTTCTTTTTCTTGTTTCTCCCTCTTTTTTCTCTCTCTCACCCCCGCCCTTCTTTTTTCAATGCTGCATGTTTCTCATCAATTATGGACCTCAAATAATGTGCCTTCTCTTTAACAAATATAAATTTACAAGTTAGTAAATAAGATAAACCATAGGTGCATGGCTGTTTTTCCTTTTAACTATTCTATTGGCTATTTGGGGTCAAAGTATTTGTGTCCATTAGTGTGGTTTGTTTGTTCCTTTTTGGAAAAACACCAAAAAAATGTTTCTTGCTGTTAGGGTTGATGTAAGAGCGTGGGTTCGGGTTATGTTATATTATTTTGAACTACATGTGTATAAAAACAATACAAATCTATGGAATTTACATAGATAAGTAAAGTGTGTGTGTGTGTGCGTGTGTGTGTGTGTTTGTGACACTTAATTGACCAACAGGTCTGGGCAGTAATGACAATCTAATCAGTGGAACAGCCATTTTAAATCCATTAATCTGAGCTGAGCCTCACCAACAACACGCTTTAAATCTGTTTATTAACACGCTAACATGTGTCAACTTTTCAAGCTAATGAATGCTAAAGTGTACACAGCAACAAAACAGAAACAAAACAACGAGCTTGTACAGGATTCATCTATCTTTAGAGTCTCTCTCTTTCACATTACAACACAACTGCAATCTCTCTGAATTGATGCTAAGCCGCCACAACTCTTCTGATTATGTTGTAGCATCTATGTAAAGAATGGCGGGTGTCATGTTACACCTAATCTCTTCAAAGTTATGAATAAACTTTAAAGTCCTGGACAGGATGTGAGGCTCATCAAACATTAAACATAGAGGGAACAAATGGAAGCAGAGACAATTATCCTGCAATGACAGACTGCATGCTTCAGCAAACATCAGAAACAAAAAATCTTTTCTACTGAGAAATTTTCATGCATTTCATTTGGTGCCTTTTCAGTTATACAAAATGAACATATTCCGAAAGCAATTACATGCACCTCTTTTAAATCGTTTATAAGAGACCAAACAGATCAGAATTCATCTAGTTATATAAAGACAGGAAACTTTTGGATGACGTGGCTTTCAGAAAAAAAATCTCCATTTGACTGTTTCACATGTTCATGCTGCAGTTATATTTAGCCCTAGTGATGAAAGGGCTTAAACAGCCTAAGTTCATTTGCTGGTCTTACCTAGTTTTTGCTGGTTAGCTGGTTCCCTAACCCGGCCAAACTGGTGTTTAGCTGGTCTGCTAAGTGGTCTACAATTCTGACAAGCTGGAAGACCCCAAACCCCTCTAAAACCAGCAAAACAGACCAGTTTACCAACTTGTCAGACTAGCAGACCAGCTAAACCCCTGTCGTGGTGGATTAACATACTGTTTTGCTTAATGTGCAGGTAAAAAGCACAGGATTGTTGGTCATTTTGATCTCAGTTTGTACAAGGTCATTGAGATATTTGTTGTCCATGGTGTATTCATCATTGATCATGCTGAATCATGGCCTCTTGTTTATGTGCACCAGAGCATGTTGTGCATTATCACTAGCATTGACCTCTGAGAGAGATCTGATATGCTCAAGATTGGGAAGTTAATATGTCTGTGTAATCCCACACCTCCAGGCTGCTGAATGGGACCCACACAGCAGCCAGCTTAATGGGAGGCGTGGGGCATTGAGTTTGTCTCTGATGTGCTTTTCCACCCTTTGCGGAGTGACCTTTCTGATTTAGACTCATTTGGGGTCATGTCATCTGTGTTGTTGTGTGCTTGTTATGCAATCGCTCTTTGTCACCATCCACAGTTCAGTGCTAAATGTCAAAAATGTATTCAAGCTGAAATCACACTCATCTAAGGATTTGGTTATAAATGGCCATTTCACTTAGGTCTTGTTTGGCACAGTGGCACAATGAGAGACATGTTATGTAAGGAATAATTAAAGACAGAGCAATAGATTGTTGAAAATTAACGCATAGCCCTGGGTGGTAATGCATTACACACTGGGTGTGCATTGTTTTTCAATAATTAAATGGTGTGGCCCAGTTTTCGTTCCAATAATGCTCTTGCTTGTACTGCTTTCTACTTTCTAACTGCTTTCATACACCACTGATTCAGTAACCTCTTTAGAAAAAAATAACAGCCCAAGCTGCTATTACTGGTTTAAATGCCTTGTCCAATCTGCCTTTACTAGTTTGAAAGTGTCACTGAAAGTGTCACTTTCAAACTACTTAGACCAGTCATTGGCATAACAAGAGCCTGTGAATGTGAGAGAGAGAAACAGAGAGAGTGTTGTTGTTTACCTGCGTCCTGTGGCCAGCTCTCAGCCTTATAGATTTGCTTTGCTTTTCAAAAATATTCCAAGTTAAGAACTGCCTGTCTTAAGTGACTGTTTGTCATTTGATCCTCAGATTCTTTTGCTGTGGTAGACTGTATGGATCTCCATTTATTTTATTAAATTTTTTTTTTTTTTTTTATTGACTTATTACTTATTATTATTTTTAATAAAAGTGTTTAATAACTGCATAACGTGGCAAAAAATAAATCCAAACCTTGAAAGTTTTGTCAACCAGTCAGAATTAATCGGTGTTGCTGTGTTATAAGGTTTTAGAGTGAACTTTAAACATGTTATGATGGTGTGTGACCAGGTTCTGGTGAAAGCTTGTCTAACTTCATCAGTTTTCGTTACTGAATTAGCACCTGTTCTTAGTCAATTTTATGCACTGTAAATGTGCACAGCTATACATAGATCGAGATGACGACACGCCACAGAAAGTACACTGTTGTGCTTTAAACTGATGATGATTCATATAACAGTTCTTCACAGATCTCATCCGCTGGTGAACTGTGATTAAGACAACAAAGAATGAAGCATCTTGCATCTTAAGGCTGTTGCCAAAGGACTTATGAATACCTTTTTAGTACCAGACTGACGTGATTATGGTGAGATTGGATCTCTGTGAGGGTCATACTGTCTGTGAAGGACTCTGTTTATTCAAAAATCTCATTTGATTATTACAGTTAATGGCAAATAAATCAATATTAATATTTTCTACTCACACTACTAAAGCAAAATATATAAACAACTTGAATATATAATGTGTAGATTATGTACATTATATATAATTAGCTTCATTGCTTCTTAGCCTCATCAAATTGTAGGGTTCATCAAACCCTACTCACAAATACAAATCAGAATGATTAACATTTAATATTTTTATAGTATTTGAACAACTATCACAAATACCGTATTAAAAGTCTCGTGTCAGGGCTGCATTATTATTATTTTGAGGTAGAAGTGATTTAATTTTGTATTGCATCTATTGTGTAGTTTGCCTTCTTATTTTTCCCTCTGCATCAGTCCACACATGGACTATCAGTGTATGAATATTGGGTGCTGTAAGCAGAGGTGCAGTGGCGTGAGATTGAGATCTGTAGAGCCTTTAATCTTGGTCTTGATTGTGCCGTACTCCGACGAGGCATGTGGAATGGCGGAAATCAGCACTGGATTTCCCACTGATACCCTGTCTATGCCCTGATTATGCAGATAGCATGCCGATCAGCTTCAGTTTCCTGACTAGTGCAGAGCAAACAGGTCACCTTGTTCAGAAGCCATCTTATAAAATGATATCTCTCTCTCTCTCCATTAACAATGGCGATATACTGTTTGGAAGATTTCATGACTCCTCTGCACTGCATGAATCAAACCCAATTTTATTTTTGTTGTTTTTGTGTCTGAAGTCACACTTTAAGCAAACTTTGATTGTATTGTAAACATGTGTTCAAAAGCACTTATCATCATCACGCTCAACCGGAATTAGGCTGCACTGTTAAAAAAGAAAAAACATATTTCAGCTTAAAATCTAAAGTTCAGTTGCTGCTTTAAATTTTTTAATATAATCAAAATTGAATCTCATGTAACTTTAAAATTATTTAAATTATTTTGATGAGTTATGTAAAAACGTTACCATGACTTTTTAATCACGTTTTTTTTACAGTTTGCATTTTGATCTTATGGGCCAAAGCATGTTGTTTACAAGCTGTTTTAAAGCCTTAAAATATTTAAAGTGCTATATATCTTTAAATGAAATTGCCCCTCCATGCTCTCCAATTTGTATCCAAACATAGAAAGACATCCTATTCCTCTAGATCATCTGACATGACGTCCTGTCAGCCTGACTCAAAGCACTCAACCAAAGCTCAGTGCAAACGCTATCTCCATTGAACGGGTCATGTCAGTCCTCCTATCTGCCTGTTCTCCACTCTCATTTTTATAAGTCCATTCCTGAAGCAGTTTAGTGTCGTACTCTGAATATTCAGTCAGGTGTGATGCTAATATAATGAGGAGGACTGACTGTGGGGCTTAGCATGCTAAATAAAACAAATCCCTTTTAAGTGCCCGTTGTGAAAAGATATTAAAAAATAAAAAGTGAAGATGAAGTGTGAGGATTGAGTGTCATTTTGCTGACCATTGTTACACTAGCATTTCTGAGTCCTGTACTCCCATATAAGTTGCAATGGCTCATTGTGCCTGTAAGAGCTATCAGGAATCCAGTATGGGTTAGTTTCATGTTAGTACAATTAAGCAAAATTGATTACATATATGAATATTAGAATATGGCAAGCAAATTAGGCATAAATGTGAGTCTTGTTTAATAGCAAATGTAAGAATTTGCCAGTGTGTGTTTGAAGGACAAAGGAAGTATAAACTCCTCAGTATAAACTTGGAGTTTATTATGGATGATGGTGTTCAATGTATTTGACATTTTGGCATGAGGTTTCATGTGGAGACGTACAGAGAGAGGTGAAATATGCATACACAAAGGGCGTTCTACAAACAAGGTCACGTCTGAATTAAAAGGAAGCTTCCAAATGTGTTGTGAATGTGCCTCCGTCATTTGCTCTTCTTTTCTTGAAATTCCTGTCAAAGCCTGGCGTCGCACCTTTGTTTGTTTCTTTCGCGTTGCTCCGCGCTTTGTGTCACTCTGTGTTGCAATTTCACCTGTCACATCACAGCGTGCTGGTAATTAGCGAAAGTCTGGCTAAGTAAGATAAAACATCCATAAAATCTTCCCTTGCGTTTAAAGAAACATTGTAGATATCTAGAGCTAGACAGGGAATCTGGTTTCACAGAGGGGGATTTAGTTTAATAGCCTGCATTCTGCTGAATAAGCCTCCAGGCTTCAGGATAGCTGAGGCTATTCTCTAAGCAATGGCATGGCTGCCACCTATGATTTTCAACCTGGCATTTTTGTGCTTGCCTTAGCGGTATGTGTGCTCATTTACTTCAGCTTCCCTGAGGTGGAGGTGCATCTCAATCTTTGATGAGTTCTCCAGAGGATGGGCACTTTTCTGTATAGCAAACAGTAGAGGAGCATCCTAACTGCCATTTAAGAGTAACATCCTGCCTGTTTTCAGGTTTAATGCAGGAATGTTGTCAAGATTGTTTAAAATGGGAGATATACATCTCAGCTGTACCACTAACTGTATCACGACTTGACTAAAAAAAACGTTCCTGTAATTTATGAATGAACGGAAACATAGTTGACATAGTTGTCACCTGAAAAATGCATTTCTCAGCCAGGAGTTATTGTTTTTTTACCTTTTGTTTACCATTCTTCCAAGAAACTGATTTCGAGAGTCTTACACAGCAACAGTTATTGAGGTTGTGACATATTTTCATTTGATTTTATTATACCTATAAGTTTATTTATTCAAGCACAATTTCACCCCCACAATACGAGCGTGTCATGAACTGCCTCAGCCATAACAGATGCTCCAGAATTGAATATAGATTCAAGAGAGCCAGACAGTCTGCCTGATGAATCTCAATTTGCTGGTGACCATATTTCACTGCTGCCTCAGTCTCATGAGTGAGGAAGAGAGAAAAGGGAAAAAGGAAAGCAATACTTGCCAGGCTGTCGTTCTGTAGAGGTGAGACAATCCCAGTCTATGACACACATTCAAATGAGGCTGACTGACCGTCACTGGCTAACTCCGCATTCTGCGCACATTTTTATCAATTGGGGTTAGTCTGCTAGTGGTAAATGACTGGAACGTCTGGCTGGCTTTGCAAACAGAATATCTGAAAATAAATTAAAGGGATAGTTAAAACATTTATTTTCAGGGTTTTTATCCCCTGATATCATTCCAAACCCATATAACTTTTTTATTATGTGGAGCACAAAAGTAAATATTGTCAGAAATGTCAGTGGTTTTGCGTCTATACAGTGAAAGTCAGTGGACGCCACTGTTGTTTGGTTGCCAGGTTTTCAAATATCTTCTTTTGTGTCCAAAAGAGCAAACGAGCAAAAGCATCATTCAGGTTTGCAATAACATGAGGGTGAGTAAATGATTTTTTGGGTGACTATCCCTTTAAAACCTTAC
>JAZGTJ010009597.1:0-19186 GCA_036877575.1 Botia almorhae
AAGGAAACCGTACGGAGGCAGCCCGGATTGCCGCAGAGTTCTATGATTTTGGTCAAGGGCACAGTAAGTGTACATATGTGTCACTATATACTGTGTTTTGTTCCGAGATGAATCTATGCAGTGGGTTGTGCACATGGTTTATCGTGGTAATCGTAACTTGTTTGGAAACAACACAGGCAAAAACTTTGACTTTTAGGAAGTCACAGAACAATTCTGTAACATGGGCCATTTTGACATGTAAACAAAATGGGGTCATTGTGTATTCTTATCTTATTCTTATCATTGAATTAAGAAATAAATTCTCAATGCTCCTAGTTTTAGTTTTGTAATAGTTGATTATAGTTTGGACATCATGCAATGTTTTCATGTTATGTAAAATGTACCTTAAAACATTTTACATTAAAAATGTCTGGTGCACACACTGCAGAAATAATACAACTTCCTCACATCCCCAAAGACTTTAAATGTTTTTAAAATTGATTCTATACATATTTGCATGTAAATATTCTATGTTCTTTAAAAACCATTAAATATGTAGAGATATGTTGTGAAAATACTCCTCTACCATCAGTAAATGTATATCTGAATATCATGCAAATCTGAAATGAAATGCTATAAAATTCATATTACAGTCATAATAATGACCATTATCTGTTGAACCAGACCAATACATGCAATATTTGGTTGTTAGACAAAGCTCAGTGACGTAATAAACATGGCGTTTTTCTTCAGTGCAGCCTGCAGCCTTGTGTTCAGATAATACATTTAGAAACGTTACAAAACTGACGTACTTTTCAAAATACATGTATCTTTGATAAACGCAATGGATCTACAAGGGAGGAAACATAACGAAGGTGATAAATCCTGAATCTATTACTGGTCACATTTTGTCGGAATAACAGTGGCACCCTTCTAAATTTAACCTGATATATAAATATCAGGTTACATAAATGCAGTCAGTGCGGATTTGACCGGCGGAAACGGTGAAACTATGGTGAAGGCGTGGCTAATAAATATAAATTACGTGACGTGTAATTTATACAGTACAGTAAAACTATTGATATGCAGAAAATATTTAATACAAACTCAAGCCTTCGCTATAGCAGGAGTTATTTTGCCAGCACAATATATAAATAATCATGAATATAAACTACGCGACGAGCGCACAGTAAGATAAACCAACGGACTTACTGAAAATATTGACAAATAAACGAATCCTACTATGGCGAGCAATATTTTCTGTATGAATATTCATGAGATATGACTTTGCCGTAGTGGGAATAATAACCTCGCGGTCGGTCGTCCAATCAGCGAGAAGCACTAGCTCACTCAGCCCTGTGGACAGAAGACATAGTAGCTCATGCAAACATGCCTGAACTTCCGTGCAGAGACACCGAGTGTTCAGAAAATACTTCAAAGAAAAGAAAGCGAGAGAGCTTCGACGATTTTCCTGTTAAAAAGAAATCGCGCTGGGGTATTTTGACTAACCAAGGTGAGTTAGCGACACGTAAAAATAAATGTGCCTTTATAGTTCATCTTACAGTAACGCATTTGTTTAGGGGCGGACCTTCTATCTAAAATGTCAATATTAAGTGAAGAATCTGAGTGTTCATATTATGTTAATATCGCATCAATTGGTAATACTATTTGATCCGTATATCATATTTAATATGTTATTAAAATATAGCATAACATATTTAATATACAATTTACAATTTTAAATATTACAATTTTAAATATTAAATATCTATTCCATATTTATTGTACATAGATTAAAATAAATAAAATATTTAATAATATTAGGGAAAAAATACGTAATATTAGGAAAAATATTAGTACGTAGGCCTAAATAAAACAAATAAGCTGTTCTATAGGGTGGGCTATGTAGAGAGCCAAGCGGACAGAATTGCAACAGTGTGGCAGACACACCTGCTAACATCATTCTCAGTGGAGCAGATTTCATTAAATATAACATACAGTAGTGTGTACAGTCACATGAGTCTGATCTGTGCTAAGGTTTGAGTATTTGAAACATATCCTTAGTTCTAATAACAATGTAGCCAAGTTCAATTTAATTTTGAATTTTAGTGAAAAAAACTTTTTCTGCACCAGCAAATGAGAATCTATTCATAAGGCTCAGCTGCTAAAATGAGTGGACCATTATTGTGTTATAGAGAGTTGATCCACTCTAACAGTGGTTGATAATGGTTTGTCGTTTCCACTCACAAGAGCTCTTCTCAACAGCTGTCAATGGCCAGGGTCAAAATCACCTGAACACACTTACTGTCAAATGTGCTGTAAAATATAAAGCCAGACCAGTAGTGGAGTGGTTATACTTAAAGCTCTTAGTCTTGAATCACACATATACGGGTCATCGCTTATAAAACTATTGGTTCAATTTTAAATACAGAAAATTATGTTTACAAGTTGTCAATGTAAGAGTTGATCCATCACAATGTTTTTAGGATTGTTTGCCTGAGCTAAAAGGCTGGTGTCATGTGACACCAGACAGACGGGTCATGTGACGTGTGTTTTTGTCTTACAGGGTCATGGGCAGATAGATCTCCGCTCCATGAAGCTGCGTGTCAGGGCAGACTGCTGGCTCTTAAGACCCTTCTCTCACAGGTTTACACACATACAGCTCTTACCAGTTTAAATTGGTCATTTTAAAAGTATGCAAAAGCCTTTAAAAGAAATATTTTAAATAAATCTGATCACAAGAACATTGTGTGGTATTTCTCATTTGTTAGTCACTTTGGGTATTTCGTTTTCTATCAGGGTTACAATGCAAATATCATCACCATTGATCACGTGACTCCGCTGCATGAAGCTTGTCTTGGAGATCATGTAGCGTGTGCCAGGGCTCTCATAGAGGCCGGTGCCAATGTAAGTTAATAACCACACAAATGAAGGAATTATTATTCTGTGGTTCCTGTAGCATAACTGGTAGATCATGACACTAGCAGCACTTCAATCAAGGGTTCGGTTACCAGGTAACACACAAAGTGATAAAAATGCATTCAGATAAATGTGGCTGCCAAATGCATAAATGTAAAATGTAAATGCAAGCATTACCCACTAAGGAGTAATTTGTATGCAATATTATTATTAATCTCTTTGTATATGTGCACAAACATAATAAGACCAAATAATAAGATAAATTCACAGGTTTGCTTGGAATAACAGAGTAAAGTTCATTGTAGATCAGCTATGATTGCCACATTTTATCTTGTCCTCTAGATTTGCATGGCATTCATGCAGTTAATTCACAGGGGGACAGGAGAGTTCATTTGACATAATTCTGTTCATATAGGCAATGTCACACGCCGCAGCGAAATATAGTTGTCGCTGTTCTTGTGTCAGGGTCCTGGCTTTTTGTCTTGAGTTCTTCCTAGATTCTCTTGCCAGGATCCTGACATTCCACGTGTTTTGTGTCAGAGCATGATGTCTGGATCCTGACTCAATCCTAGTTGTGGTTCTTGTTTCTTGGTGTCAGGATCTAGACTCATGCTCTGGGTCTTTGTCATCTGTGGAACCACATGGCCTTTATTTGTTTTCATTTGGCATGTGCTCTCCGGTCACGTGTCTTGTCTCCGCCCCCTTGTTTCCTCGTTAATCCCAGATTCAGTTGATTCCCTTCACCTATTTGCCCTTTTTACCTGCCTTAGTTTCTTTCCTATTTAATGCCCTTGTGTTTGCCGGCCTGTGCCCGTTTGTTTAATGTCTTTTGTTTTTATTGCACTGTGTTGTGTTCCTTGGATCCCTGTTTTCAGTTTGTGCTTTAGTTATGTTGCAGTTTTCTGGTTTGGTTGTTCCTTGTTTTACCCCCATGTGGGTGTTTTTGTTTCAATAAAGTATTCTTTTGTTTAAGCGGTCTGCAGTTGGGTCCGTCTCCTTTCCTGACCCTGACATCTTTTGCTTAGTTTTGTTCTGTAAAAACAAGAGTTTGGATATAAAGAGGAGTAACTTCTTTTTACCGCAGAGTTTTAGCAGTTAAAATCCCAGTTTGTTAATGTTATTTTTTCAAAGATTTGTTAAAGCCATGTTTCTTTTTTACATCCATGAGATGTCAGAACTTGGCTAAGGTTATACAAGTTTGGAGCAATTTCTTTATTCTAAATGGGAACTATAATGTAGGGAATTCATGCCGGCATTGAAATGTCGTGTCATGTGGTCATAATTTATCTCATATCTGTGTTCAGTGAAATATCAATTGTTGTCAAATGCCCAAATGCTCATTATCTGGAGAAACTGTCAAAAAGCACGATGGCACTGAGCAGTGGCAAAAAAGATCTTTTAATTACTTTTGGGTCAATTCCTAAACCTTAGAGATTTTGGACTTCAAAATTGTGTCACTGTTGTTTTTAAAAAAAAAATCTGATTATTCAGATGTGAAATTTCTCCTGAGCATAGAGGAGAAAAACAGCATTATTTCCAATTTGATTAATAATACCTTAAAATGCTGAAATTACAATTATTTCACAATTATTGAACAGGACTAAAGATGCTTTTAAATCAGAGCAAATTACTATAATTGTCTGCATCCTTTTACGCAGGTTATTCTGTTAATGTTGTTGTGCGTGGTAGGTGAACCCCACCACCATTGATGGTGTGACGCCGCTGTTTAACGCCTGCTCGGCAGGAAGTGTCACTTGCACAGAATTGCTGTTGGAACATGGAGCAAAACCACAGGCAGAAGTATGCCAACCCTCACCCATTCATGAGGCCTCTAGCAAAGGTAAGTGGTTCCGTCAACCACAAAATAATGTGATGATTTTAATTTATGATTAGGAAAAGGATGGTAAACAGCCAGTGATTGAATATGATTGAATGTAAGTATGAAAGTACTAAATGAAAGAAACTGTATAAATATGGTGTATTTATAGCAGAGATTTACAAACATATAAACGATACCTTGATTTTTAGTATAATTAAATATGCATGTGTTTGTTGTCTCAGGCAGGGCAGCATGTGTAGAGTCTCTCATTGCATGGGGAGCAGATGTAGATTATGACATTCCCCATCTAGGAACACCACTGTACATCGCCTGTATCTCCAATGAACTCCTGTGTACACAGAAACTTCTGGATGGAGGTGTGTCTGTAAAATTTCTGTGAAACATTTTTCTTTGGTCCAGTTATTAGGTGTCCTCTATGAGCATTATATTACTGTAAAAATCAAACCAAAAATATTTGTGGGTGTATTCTGAGCTTCTGAAATCATGTTTCAGTTATGTATTTGGCCGCTTTTAGCCAAAGCAACGTACAGTGCTTTTAAGATTCTATACCCTTGATCAATTTATGTTTTTCTGGGATTCGAACCCATGACCATTGCCTTGCTAGCACCAAGCTAACACCATATACTATCTCACTTGCGTCTTTAGTTCTGATCTTGTTTACATGACACTAACAAAAGGATGTTTGTCTCAGGTGCCAATGTGCAGAAGGGTCATTTCCTGAACACGCCCCTTCATGCCGCAGCACAGAAGGATTGTCCAGAAATCATCAGAGTGCTGCTGGAGTTTGGCGCTAACATCAGGGTTCGCAACCTAGAGCTACAGAGGCCGGTGGAGATAGCGCCACCTGGCAGTACGGCAGAGGGAATGCTTCTGCTTTATGAAGGTAATTCTTCCTTAAATTAGAATGTACAATAATCCATCTAAAACTTTTCCATAAGACATCCTCGTATTACATACATTCACGACCTACAAAGTTGTTATATAGTGAGGCCTGCCGCTGGTGTCCCCTTTAAAAAAGGTTCCTGTAGCTTAATTGTCAGAGCATTGCGTTAGCAGCACAACGGTTGTGGGTTCGATTACCAGGGGAACACATGTACTGATAAATTGTATACCTTGAATACACTGTAAGTCGTTTGAATAAAGCATCTGCCAAATGCATAAGTGTAAACAATTAAAAATAAATTCATGACACACTTGATCTTGATCTCAGCAATGACCTCTTATTTGAATGTATGACACTACAGATGTAATATTGCTGACCTTCCCCCTCTATCCCTCTTGGCAGCCACACCACGGTCTCTGTGTCAGCTGTGTAGACTAAGTATTCGAAACTACATGGGGCGATCCAGACTGCACCTGATCCCTCACCTCAGATTGCCTACTCTGCTCAAGAGTTTTCTTCAGTATAGATAGACTCTCTATCTCCGTTCACAAAGCCCTCACACGCCTTTTCTCTGTTTTCTTATTTGAAGTGCATCATTAATACGTGAAAGGTCAACCAACCTTGTTTTTGACCAGCAACCCACACAAACAAACTTGCCCTGCATTTAACTCCTGCTAAGTTAAAAATGTTTTTTTAAATTACTGCTATATTTTTGTGCAACTCATAAACGGTTATATTTTGGTAAATAATGTCAATACAATTAGTCATTTGTAATATGCATTAATGTGCTGTGTGTCAATTATTATACAAATGTAATATCTGGGAATGAAGTTGATAATGTTGTGCCTTTATGTGGGGTGTAAGCAATAATGTAAATTCTTATAATTTTGTAAATCAGTCTAATCTTTTAAATAGTCTGATGCTGTCGTGGTTTTTAGAGTAATCCCTTGAAACTGTACATCATAATACTATAATATAATAGTAGCCTATTTAGAAATTATTTTGCCAAACATTTTGCTAAATTGAAACATGATACAAAACATAACATATCAAATGACACCAAAAATCAAATAAACAAATAAAGCACATATTATAAATTTTATGGCCTACTATGTCATTATTTATATGTATATTATTTTTAAGTAGCTAATCAACATTTCTAATGATGCCTGATTCAAAACCTGTATTTATCAGCTTTTGTAACAAACATTTATTCAGATTATTTGTAGTTTATTTGAATTTAAGTAGTATATAAAACAAATTAAATCTTGAGCTCTTTTGTACACATGCACATGTACATCTTTTTAATAGTAATTATGAATTATCGTCACAAAAAGGTCAATTTGAGTGACAATGTTGGCAGTTTTAACATGTTTTGCACTTTTATAATAGAATCATTGTTCTAATAAACAGGTAACAGATGAGAGGCTTCGTGCATGCAGAGTCAGTTTCTCAATCTGATTCCAGTCTGATACCTGATTCAACTGCAGGATTAACATATGACATTTCTTCTTTATGGGCAGTGATCTTTTGAATAATGTTATGTAAACAAACTCTACAACAAAACTATATACAAATAAATACATTTCACAGTGCAATCTGATGAAAATAGCTTCTGCATGTGGATTTTCGAGCATAAAACCAGATCTTTATTTATAATTTTTCTAAACCAATTTATATACTCAGCTATGTATGCCAACTCATTTCTTTTACCAGATTTTACCAGTCTGAATACCTAATATTACTCTTAATTTACACGTGTCTAATGTACTATGACATACTGACACAAATGTTTGCCTACTTCAAAAATACACTCCAAAGTATAGATTTCTATCAGCAGAAATATCTTGCTTTGTCACTCGGTGTATGTGTGTATTTTTAAACTTATTGCCTAAGTTCACCTACACGCATTTTGAATATAACAGCAAGTCTTAATCTTCTATTCACACCCTGTAAAAATTCTATTGTGATTGTTACAATATCCAAACTCTCAGTACTGTTGGTACTATTTGGTTCTAGTAAAATAAGATGTATATTCAATAATCAATAAGTATTTTCAATAAGTCAACACATAACAGACAACAGTCAAATCCATCCAGTGTTAAAGCAGCAAAATTAATCTTATCAAAATAAATAAGGAAATAAATAATTAAACTGTACAGATAAATACCCTGTATTTAAGCCTTGAAATTAAAGTTAGCTCTATAAAACATTCATAAGATTGCATGATCTCAATGCTTAACCTTCATAGTACTGCCAAAAAACCAACTGAACAGCAACAACAGTTTTGAATTTACTGAAACCCTAACAACCAATCATAACAGCCAAATCTGCATAACATCTGTGTTGGTATGCTGCTTCATATATAACATACATCACTGCATCCAGCATGAGTTTTCCCCTCAAAGTTATTTAGATGTTTTAAATGGTGATGCACAACACTTGCAATCTGATTTTTTGCATATGCTCTGCAGGTTTCACTGTAGTAAGCACACCATGGAACACAATGAGCTGAGAGATCATGAGAAAGCCTCGAAAATGTTGATTCGAACAATTGATGACCTTCTGCTGTTCTATGACATATAAGCTCTCTGCGAGAGAATAGGAATGTTGTTCTGCTACCAGATGCTAAATGTCCAAAGACCAGACAGCACACTGCTGATGCTCATGTGTTTGTGCTCAGAAGGGGTTTAGGCGTATACCCGTCCCCAGCGGAGAGAAAGGGTTCACCTTCGCCCACATCAGGGCGTCGTTTAGAGAAATTGCTGATTTGCCATCCTCCAGAAAGAACACAGGACCCTGCCGGTGAAAAACGAGACAAACAGATCAGTTTAATGCTATTCAATTTGTTGCACTGTATTAAAATGATCAAAATATCACAAATATGCATATCGCAGCATGCATACACAAATGGTTTGCAATAACTAAATGATTTTAATTTTAAAGAGGACTATGTCCAGTCAATTTTAGGTCAATGCATATATATAGACTGTAGCTGTAGTGATACTTTCTTTTCCCGGAATGAATGTATGTTGGTATGTTGTTCAGTTATAAAATATATTTTAACACCTGTATCCTGAGGCCAGTGAAGCAGGAAATCTGGACATCGGAGTGGCTTGGCAAGTTGGAGCCAGTGACATAGTCAGGACCTTCGAGGCCTTTGATTGGCTCCTCTCTCATCCGTCTCAACAGCTGGCTATACTCAGCTTTCTGGGCCTCAGACGGTGAGGCATATGAGCTTTCATCTGGCACTCTGTGTATGTGTGTTCACATTTCACAGGTGTGCATGAAAAAGAGAAAAGAATGAAAAGAATTGAGAGTTATGCAGATTATTTGTGCCAACAGGGTCGTTAGATCTGAATCCTAGTGAGATTGCTTCAAAGATGGCAACCTGAAGAAAATTAATCAATTTTCACTGACCTGAAACAGGGTCCCATGACAAAAGTATAAGACAAACCCACCCTCTTATGTAAATTAGCCAGAAGACTGACCCCCATACTAATTCAAATATACAGTAGTTTGAATTAACCTGTTGCTATTAAAATAATATTCCAGCCAGTACAATCTGAACAATACACTATTTCTAATTAGATTACATTGTGTTATTAATATTTCAGTAAACAGTTAAATAATTAAAGGTTTTTAATTAATTTTCCCATTTATTGCGTCTTGGCAGTTTTTTTATTGATGTTTTTTATTTATTTCACAAAGTATTGTTGTAAGAGGATGCCAAGTACACTGTTGTCTTGGAATCTCATATAGCAGCATCATTTTGGACTAGTCTTTGTGTTATCTATGATGTGTGATGCTGCCGAGGCAGACAGCTCACTAGATTTGGTAACAGAGCTATTGTGTGTTATGAACAAGTTATGTATTGGTGTACAAACTTGAGAGATTGTGTGCACACTCTCCATGCCTCCAGCTCTGCAGACAACTGCTCTATCCGCAATGGCACAGCCACCTCCCTCCTCTTCAGCAGCTGACTGAGAGAAATAGAGAGAAGTATATATATATTAATTATCATATACACTTATATGAATGTTGGGTTCACCGACATCAGGGTCCACAACTAATAACGAAAACAAAAAGTTGCTTTTGCAATATATTGAACAGGTATAAAACAATGCAACATAAAACAGTTTACATTGTACTGTAAAAGCAATAGTCTGACATATTTTAAACTGGTTTAACTGCTTCTAACTGAGAAGATTGATTTTGAGTTTCAGTATAGATCTTATATAAAAATAACATAATACCATTGTGTAAATTTACCTTGTGTATTCATAAAGTGCTGGCACTATACTTGAATATTGTCTCCCGATGGCTAATAGTGCACCAGTATACCCACAGAGAATTAGCAACACATTGCGATCTCTAGCCAAAGACACAGAGAGAGACAGTGAGACTGTAGAATTTAAGATTATTTGAAATAACTCTTGTGACAGCTGTTTCTGAGGGAAAGTCTCTGACTTACTCACTACACTTTGGGAGAATAAGACGGTCAGTTCTGATGTAGCTCAGCAGGTCTAAAATGTGGTATACAGAGTCCACAGCCCAGTCAGGGGAACTCAGCTGCTCTGTGAGGGCAAGAGAGAGGCAGTAATCAATGGAACAAACAGCTCATGTAAGCCCGTGCATTCATACTGCAATCTAAAACCTACTGCAATCCTTAATTCGTTGGATTAATATTCATTTACATATCAGCCTCACTGGAAAATTCCATAACACATTGCTATTGCTTTGTGGCAAGGAAAACTGAGTTAGACATTCCCGAATGTTCTCCCTATTTCACACCTTTGACATATGAGATCCCAACAGGAAATGCCTTTTCTGGTTCCGAGCTCAGGAGGTAATACTTCACTGCTGGGAAGATTTCTCCATCATCATATGAAGTCTCAGCAAGCTCCTTACATTCATCTAAAGTCGGCAAGCCGCACTAAAAGAAAATGAAGCAAATAATCGATTCGCTTTTTTAACGATTACTACATTTTTTCAAAACACGATTCTTCAATCTTGGAGGTGGGTTTTTGGGGCTTGGTTGCAGAGGATCTAGCAGAATTAGTAAATCTTGAATTAGTTGCTGCTGGCATAAACAACAGAAAATATAATAGTTGTCAGTGCAAGAGTAAGTGCAGCAAATAACAGTTTTGTGAATAATGCGAAATAAGAAACAAAGAAAAGACACATATTTGCACTGAAAAAACTATGATTTTAAAGTATTAAAAAAATAAAAATATGGTGTAACACTAATACAGCATACAAAAGTAGCTCAACTGTTTAGTACAGTCCCACTTAGATATTCCTGTTTCGTATATACATATTACAAATAGTGTTTGAGATACGATGTAAACCCAAGCAGAAGATTTTACATAATTCTTTTAGAATTATTGACCAAATTGCATTTTTAAAATTTAGCTAAAAATTTGGAATTTGAATTGGGAATGTTTGTCAGTATGAATCCATGTTTGTATTAATGAGGTCATCACCTTTTTGTGTAGGTCGTTGATTTCAGCAGAGCTGCCAGGGTAGAAGGCACACAGTTTAACTAACAAGATCTCATTATCAGGGATCATCTGGAGTAATCTGACCGCAAGATCCCTGCAGAGCAGAACACCAGATGCATTAAGCAAACTGATGCACTTGTATTGATGCGACATATTTACAACTGTCAGAATTATTTATGTATATGTTTGTCAATTTTGAAAGTGGTGAATAATGCAAAGTTACAATTGCTTTAAATGGCAGTTAGGAATACATGTACTTAGTTATATTAAAATACGCAAGTAAAATTGACTTAATGCCTTCACAAATGACAATAGATATGATCCTTAAGGATTCTTGCAACTAAGTTTTTAAAGTACAATACTCTCGGCTGCACCGATGTGATGACTGGTTTTATGCTCACCATGTGGCAGCGGTCATGTACTTCCTGGCCAGGAGCTCCAGAACGTAGTGGGTGGCTTTACTGGCTGATTCTCCCAGGACTGTGCCCACACACACTGCCAGTTCCAGCTCATTGCCTCTGATCAGTGAGGCCATAGCCAGCTGACACGAGGATGATAAAAACTGTAAATGACCCGTGTGCAAACGCTTGCGTAACACTGACCTAACATTTAATGTTACCTTCTAACTTTTGTGTTGTGTAAGCGCAAAACAAACAGAAATAATTGCAGTTTTGGGGTAAAGCTCATAAAATCTCCCAACAAAACATTCAGTTGCCCATATGAAAATAATTCAATTCGATTTTGCATAAAGGAAATGATGTATATTTTTAGGACCATGTCAGTTAACACCCCTTCCCCCCATCTCATTATCACAATAAATAAATTATACATGTACATCATGCGGTATTTCTTGGACGGCCATTAAAAAACATTAAATCATTACATTGATCATCAATATTATATAAGGTTCTATGTTTGTAGGCAGTGAATACTATCAGTACTGTCAGCATACTTCAGAGTTGTCTACAGCCAGGTGACAGCAGGCTGCCAACACAGCATGGCCGTCTTGAAAATACCACTCTGCCAGCTCCTTACACACTCGATGCAACAGCCTGGTCACAGAAAAATAAAAGGAGAGAAGGTGTAAAAAAGATTTATGCAATCACTTGACTACAGCTTAAACTAAGTATCACTTACCCACAGTATTTTTCTAGGTTGTCATTGTCTGAAATTGTAGCGTGGTTTATGGATGTGATCTGAGGTCCATGAATATTGCCCTCACAAGCACCCTAATCAAGCAAAGCACAGTCAGAACCCCCATATCACATCAGACTCAGAGATCCACAATCTTCACTCCAAAGTGGGTACAAAGAACACAGTGTCCTATACCTGAGCCACCAGCACGGCTTCCTTCAGCTGACCTCTGGAGGTGAAGAAGTTCACCAGATTTTTCACCTCTCCGGTGGCGATGCAGTACGGGATGACATCATCATTGCCCTCCTGCATCAGCTGGTCTGCTCTCCTGCACATTACAGGTAATGTATAAACGCTGATGACTTACGACAATGGATTAAAAATAACACAGGACTGTGTGAGATACCTTTGCATGAGCTTCTTCCAGTATTTCATCGACACACCAGGAGCCACAGAAAGAGCCTTTTCCCACTAAAACAACCAAAAATCCCCTAAGAATCCGGTTCCAGATTTTGTCTACAGCATGTTTCTCATTTGGATATGAAATGATTGAATGAACTAATGAGCTTTTAGGTTTACCTCTCCCAGTTCCACCATAAGCTCACAGTATCTCTGGATTTGGCCCAGTCTGATATGGATCTCTGCTGCATTTTTCAGCCTCTCCTCTTTACTAGGTGCTCCAATACCACCTCCAAACTTTGACATCTTCACTATGGTCAGCTCTTGTGCTTCAGACTACAAGGGAAGGACGTACAGTGAACACTCAGAACACACATTTATCTTCAGTTGTTGTGCTATTAGAACGTTGGCCATTATTTATACACTCACGGTTTTGAAGCGGACCAGGTGTTTCATATGCATGATGCCCTGCCCATAGTTCTGTGGGAGAAGACTATCATCCTGCCCATCAATTACAGCAACCAGGTCCCAAAGGTTATGACTTCCCCCTGGAGGCTATAGAAAAAGCAAATCCTCAGACTCCTCAACAACTCTTTACACAACTGGCCGAGTGATCCAGTTGATTTTCCTTACAGAGAAACATTCCGAGAACCATCTGAGCTTCTTCATGCGAACATCACTGGAGAGTTTATCCAGCTCCTGTTTGATATCCCTGGAAACTTTTCCACACAGGAGGGGAGGAGCCCCGGGCACCATAGCACGGTCTGCACACAAAAACATGCCACGATTATTAAAAAACAAGTCATAAAGGCGGTAAATGTTGTTGGTGTGTTTTAACTGCATTACCAGTGTTGCCAATGATGTCATCCCAGCTGTGGTCAGTGAGGATGTTGACCACTAAGGGAGCGATTAGAGGAGTGAGTGACCACAGTCTGACGGTTGAGTCCCTGGAGCAGGAAGCCATAGTAAACGGACGGCTGGCGTGACATGTCAGACCTGGAGATTTCATTTTTTTTAAACAAGGCTGTATGAATAATGTATTAATACCTTAAAATGACACAAAATGGTACTTATATAACTGGCTGTCTTACAAATACAAAGCACAGACTGTATGTATCATTACTACAAGTTGATCCACATTGCATGAAGGATCAATATATCCAAGCTATTAACCAAACATCTATCAAATCTAATGTGTTTAATACACTACCATAGACATCAGCTCCATGGTCATACACAGTGTCTAGACAGGTGCCATCCCTGGTGTCCCAGACACGGATGGTGTAGTCCCAGCTCCCTGAGGTTAAGAGGTATGGAACCTCTGTGTTCCACATTAAACCCCGAACTGGAGCCGTGTGGCCGCTCAGCACACTGATGCAGGCGTCTTGGGTATAGTCCCAAATCCTAACAGTTCTATTCAACATACAGCAAAATGTATGTTGAATAGTATGTTGTTCAGATGTATGTACGTTTTAATGAACAATAATTAAATGATAAGTAATAAGATTATATTCATTATACAACGTCATCATTATACATAATTTTTATTAGTTTTTAAAGATAAAACTTCTATGGGATTATGTCACAATTAATGTTGGTAAACTATCATTTATTTCTCAAGTACCATGAAAAGTATTTCTCAAGTATTAGGAGTGTCAATGGAAATTTTAATAGACTGATTACCCATCATCAGATCCACTACACAGTATGCCCTCTCTGAGGGGCGACCAACGCACATGGAATACTTTGGCTGTGTGACCTGTAAAGACTTTTAGTGGCTGGTCTGAGCTTGTGGCCAAATAATAAACTCTAACATTTCTGTCTTCACAGCCAGTGGCAATCATATCTCTGAAAGAGAGAGAGACAGAGAGAGAGAGAGAAAGAGAGAGAGAGATGATTATTTAATATATTATAACACACATGACCAGAGCAATGTTGCTAAAACGTTCTATTTGTACATTTGATTATTGAACATACTTGTTATTTTGACTCCAGTCACAGCCAAACACTGCTGCTGGATGTTTGTACTTGTGCAAGATTTTCCCATCAATGGTTCGAATTATGCTGAAAGCAAATTCCAAACACAAAAACTTTAAGAATGTCATGTCTGTGGGAATAAAACAGACTCCGCGGAAGCTTGTTAAAATGTTTTGAAAATGTCGATTTTTATATAAGAAAACCTCACCAAAATCCATCTCCACTGCATGTGGCTACTCTTTTGGAATCTTTGTGGCTCCAGGCGACACAAAAAATACCATTCTTCCCATGCTGCAACAGAATTCCAGTCAATACAACATCAATTCAAATTCAAACAATATCCAAATCGAATTAAGAGTGATAAACTAAAATTGGCCATTGGAGTCCTTGACACCATAACTACTGCTTGCAGCTATGTTTTACGGTTTTATGGTTGTCTTGCCTCATTAAACCTTGTGATCATTTTGCCCTTTCTCACATCCCAAATAAAGGCACCATTTCTGGACGTGGCTCCTGCTATGCAGTTCAAGTCTCCTTGAAAGAAAAGAAAACTTGTTTTTTTATTAGTTTCACTAATATCAGTCTGTAAGTATATAAGAGTTATTGGTGTGTATTACTCTTACCAGGGGCCCAAGACAGAGAGTAAACCACTCCTTCATTGCCTGGTGATGTGTATACAGCAGTTAAAGTGTTTATGTCCCACACCTTTATCGTCCCATCAAATGAAGCTGTAGCTAAAAGGTTTGGGTCGTCTGGCTTGAATTTGCAGTCAAAAATGGTTTCAACATGACCCTGTAACAAACATACAAATCATAAAACTTTGCACCATAATTCTACAATACCATTGTTGAACTCTTGATTCTGATTGGCTGACAATATTTAAAAGTTGATTAATTTTCTGGAATCGTACGGCTGTGAAGTGGCTCACAATTGTATTAGTATATCTCTTTGCAGAACTCTTATCAAAGTTTTAGATGTACATTTATTAAATGATACTTCCTACATCAGCTAAATAACCAGATAGAAGTAAATAATTTTATTTCAAAATGAAAACATGGCAAGTATTTGACAACTGGGTGAAAGCTGAATGAGTATGAGTGTCTAGTCAAAACCAAGACTGTTTTCTCTCACATCTCCAACCCTCTCACACAGAACCTTGCTTCTCTAATGACTACTCAAGGAAAGCCCAAGTTACCATTACAAAACAGACAAGTTTAAACTAGAAATTACACCATGGGTTTTTTCTAAGTAAAATGCTTAATCTATGGAAAATAGTTCTACTTTTTAGTGTTTAGAGATAACATAAATGTACTGTACATACAAACACATGTATAAGCAGTAATCATAGTATAAGCTGTATAAATATACAGATCACTAAATCCTTTAAATCCTTGATAAACAAATGCACACCTGAGGTCCATTTGTGAAAATTAAAGCACACAAAAGGCCTGCACAGTCATGGCCACACTAGCGCCTTGTTTGTGTTTTTATTTTTTAAATTCAAAGCTCCACTGTCAAATATTCCTCAGTTAGTCACAGGGTGAAAAGGTTATATTGCATTTTCATTTTTCACAAACAACAACAACCACGGCAACGGCAAGAGCTCTTTGTCGGACAAAACACCATGCAGCCTTGGAGGAATTGTTCAGGTGACCTTTAAAATCAGAACATTTCCTATTCGAAAGCAGGACGACTAATACAGAAATATCCTTTGTAAGCTGTAGTTGCTTACCTGAATGCGTTTACTGTTTATTACCAACATAACATAAACATAACCTACTTTCCAGTTTATTTAGTGCATTTATTCTGTATGTTATGATATAAAATACATAAAACATTTCATTGCTTTCCAGGTAATGTTACCCTACAGCTAGCAGCAAGCCAGTCCTACCAGATCGCGCAGGAAGTCCCACTTTTTGGCACCCATGTCGTACAGTCCCACACCCCCATCCATGAAACAGCACACAGCGTGGCCGGGGGGAAGGGAGAAGGCCTGGTTCTGTGATAGAGTTGGTGGAGGCACAGCCTCGCTGGTGGAGGAGGTGTAGTGATTCTTGGAAGGGGAATTTAAGCTAAATGCTAGGAGGGGAGAAAATACAAAAATCAATATAAATCATTAAGACACGCAAACACACACACGTAAATGTTAAATGGCAAGCATGGAAATACACACATTTTTTTGCCGGCGGAGAATTCAAAACATGAAGTGCATGGAAACCGGTTTTCTTCAGCTTGAAGTTATCCAGAGGTGTTGATCTTGACACGTTCCATATTCTCAACACGCCGACTTGAGAGTCTTACAATTCATTAAGTAGAAACAACATATACAATCAGCTTGTTATATAAATTTAGGGTCACTTACTCATTTCTTTCTTTACATTTTTTAAATAATATGCTTACCATTTTTTTTTGTCTAAAAATCAAGTTTGAACATTTCAGCATACACTTTAGATGAAAATGTTTTTACGATCATGAAAAACATTTTATTTAAGTGACCCTTAACTTTTGACAGGTAGTGTACAGTATATATTAATCAGGAACAAATAAATTTCCAAAAAAAAATTATTTACATAAAGCTATTTTTTTCACCAAAATCACCAAAAATTATTATGTAGTTCATAGTCTTGTGTAATAAATTGGCCATTGGTCCATGGTTTAAAGGCCCAATTTAGCATACAGTATATCTTTATTAATGCGATAAGATACATATATGAAAATAGTATGAAAGCCTAATTTCAACCTACATTCCTGCTGTTCTAAATGCAAATGTAAAAATAAAAAATGAGAGTTCTGTTAACAGAACTGGAGTTCTGTGTCTGTATTGATCTTACCCCCTGTGATAAACATGCCAGGGGCACTGGGCACCCAGGCCAGGCACTGCACAGAGGCAGCAGCACTGGGGAAGTTAAAGGTAGTGATGCATGAGAGAGATTCAGAGTCCAGCAGTCTGATGCCATTGTGCATATTGGCCACCAGCAGGTAGTCTGTGCTGAGGGGGTCCCACTCTACAGCTGTGATGGGGTCTTCTTCATCTGTGCCTTCTAATGACTCAGGTCGCAGTACATGCTTTTGATTCTTTGCACCTGAGGTGATGTAATTAAGACATGCAGTCAATTTCAAAATGAGATCATTAAGAGTCCCAGTTTGAATTGCAGACAATGCTCAATACTGACAACACAGTTTAGTAATCCATTATGTAATCTGAATACAGCCCATTAAAATTATTGTAGTCTATCAAAATCTTTCCAGGTACACTATAGAAATTGCATAAGTACCCCTTTTAACAGGCCACAGCCCCCCCAACACACACTTTTTTAACGATCCTGAGTAACATAATATAATATTTTGGGTTACTGATCGATGATCTCTAATTGTCTAACTGTTCAGGAGGAAACTGCAGCAAACCTCACTGGTCACAATCACCTGGCTGAAAGACGGACAGACTACCATCCGTGTGTCCAAACACAACTTTTCCCTTTTTCACGGGATGCCAGCGGAACAGGCAGATATCTGAGAGGAAACTGTGGGCCTCCTTGTGCACTGTGACTCCTGAGTCGGGCCCAGAGACAGTCCATATGTACAGAGGCCCCCGATGGGATACGAACGCTACACTGTCACCTGCGTTCCAGCACCAGCTGAGGGAGGCTGGAATACCTAAGACACACACACATTTATTTTGACACATGCTTAGAGCTCAAATAACAAAGGCACAACAAACACAAACAATTATTAAGGATGCTTAGAACAGATTTTTCATTGTTTTAAAACAGACTTTGTCCAAGTAGTGTTTTGAAGGGCACAACAATGTTTGCATACTGAGTGTGTACTAGGTCAACAGGTGATGGTACCTTTGGTGTTATCCAGTCGCGCAATGGCCTTCTGCTCAGCCACATTCCAGATGATGAGCAGATTATCCGCACTGGCACTGGCAAACACATCAGGGTTGTGTGGACACCATGATATGGCTGTGATGGTCTTCTTGTGCTCAGACATAATTGCTCGCAGTTTAAACTCATTATATCTGTGATCAAGCTAAAGGGAGAGACTTCAATAAGTCTATCAAAACTTTTTTAAATACAATTTTAAAATTTCAGTCACATTACACCATAACTGCAGGTTGTTATTATGTCAATAGCATAAAAAGATGATTTGATTTTATTATTTGAACAACATTCTTTATCCATATTAAAGTGTTTCCCGGGTAGTGGGTTGTAAACATAAAACACATTTTTATTTTGTTCACGTTGTTTTCACACTTGTTGTCCAATGTGGGTGTCGAAGCAAAACCAGTTGAGGACTGCTGTGGTTAACTGTAATTCACAACCAAATAGATAAAGAGAAGAATTTGCAGAAGTCACTTACTTGGTACACATATATGGCGAGCGTGGCACAATACGCAAACCTGTCCCCACTGGCAGCACACACATCTTTATTCCAGGGCTGACATCCAGCAGCCAACAGGCCAACCTGCTTCACCTGAGACATCTTTACCTGGACACAGAGACGCCAGTGATACCAATGAGGATTATGACAGCAATGGGAATTTGTGAC
>JAZGTJ010009598.1:0-19186 GCA_036877575.1 Botia almorhae
AAGTATGTGAAGTAACCTGCGATTACGTGTGTGAAACAGAGATGGTAAGTTATGGATTGCAGCTTTGAAGCACTGGTTGCCATGTGTCATGTATGTTACAGTGGTTTTGCTTGTAGCAAAGCGATAGTTTTCCTTCAAAATGTCTTGCCATAGATACGAGAGTGGGCACCTCCTGTCCATCATTTTTTGGAGTTATTTTTAAGCTGTTATGGTAAAAATAGACTGATTATTACATGTATGTATGTATGTGTGAATCTCAATGTCATTACCACACTGATAATGCATCTTTGTTTATTATTGCTTGAATTATTGTCCACTCTTACTACACTGAATTAGAGTTTGCCTTAAGTTAAGCTAACAGTGAGACATCTCATTTATTGCCAGTAATGTTTTTAATTTATTGATAGAAATGGGACTTTTTTAACATGGATATGTTTTGTTTTGTTTCCCCCGTGTGTCAGTAAAATGATTTGAGACCTAAACAGTATTTAACAATGTTATTGTTCTGTGTAGGGAAGTGTGTCTGTGTGAAAACATCTAAAATATACAGCTGCAACTCTCTTGTCTGTTATTTACTGTGTTATTTATGCATATGTACACTAATGGTCGAACGATTGAACATGTTTCTGATTTCTCAACCATAAACTTTTTACAACCTTTAAACAATATAATATAATTTGTCAATACCATATTTTCTGGAGTTGTTTGATTTTAAGGTGATAACTTAGTGACATAACAGGGAGTGTAAGTGGGAGAGGGGAAGTGTTGTAGGTTGTTGATCAAATGAATGCAGTCTCAGGTGCTCTGAGGTTTCCTCTGCAGTTTCTATGCTGCCCCCTGCTGGCCGGACCCTGAAACCAGACAACCGAGATTTTACCTTTTACCGTTAAAAACACACGGGTACTTATTTTGTCATTGTGTCTATGAACATGGACATTTTGTTGTTATACGAAGCGTACTTAAGTTAATTTTCCCAATCCTTCTTAGGCAGTCAGAGGCCTTTTAATAGAAAAACTGTGAGATGACTGAATTTACTATGCTGCTGTACTGTTCTATGGATTATATTATACATTTCATCACTTGAGGTGACCAAATATCTTTGCATGCAAGAAATTGAAGAATAAGCATAATTATTAATTATATAAATTGAATAAAAACTCAATTTCCCAGAGTTCCGCAGAGCGAGAGCGCCAAACCCCGCCCACAACAAGACGAGGAGTTGGACGTCTTGAATTATTCGGAGTATGTGAACAGCGTGTAAAATCAGCAGTACCGCAGCTAGTAAGTATATGATCTCATTTAACTAAAATATCTAGCGTTGTAAACAGCTGATTTGTGCTTAGTCAACGTCAGTTTTACCCTCAGTCTGATACGTCACTGAATGGTCTTGTATCTGTCGTGTGTCGTGGGATAAACGTGTTAAATTGTGTTGTGTTAAGCTCGTGTTTTTTTTCAACTAATCTTGTCTTGGGCCGATCGTAACATTACTGAATTACTGCTCAACTTGACTGTCTCGCGTTTGAGGACTTTGAGCCATGTCATATCTCTTGTGTGTTACATGTGAACTGTTTAGATGTTTAGAGGAGTTTTCCAGAGCTGTGCAACTACTTCAGTTTCAGTTCTGTCATACGAGTAGATGCGAAAATAAACTATAAACCTATTTGTATGAGAAAATATGTACCCTTGTGTTCTTTGAGTCCCTATCTGCTAAATAATAAGGGTGCCTTAAAAACCTGTTTCTGTAAGTCACATGTTCCGTATTGTTTACTCATGGGATCACCTTACCCAATACGTTGTCTTGTCAAGATAAGCTTCTGAAACTGTTGTTGGTTTAAAACCAGCATCAAATAACTATAACAAATAAGTATTTGCATGGCAAATTACCCGTCAAATGTTTTTCTTTGCTGTCCCCTAAACTTCCCCCAGTTTCTGTGCATGACAATTGCTTAACTTCGCAAGATTCTCGTTTTATGCGAGAATGATTGTTAATGATTAAATCAAGTGTTTCCGAGAAGATCTAATATTATGACCAGTTTCAAATAGGTGTGCAATACATTTCCTTCAAATACGAAACAAGAGGGATTCTCAGATGCAGCTGTGTTCAGTAGAAATCACAGTCCATCATTTAAAGCCAAGTGGGTCTGGACGCACTTTAGCAGACTTACTGCAGACCCAAAGGCTCTTGTGTTTCAGTCCATTCACAAGCCGTCACAGTGAGAAACTTTGGCAGCATGCGGGAACTTGTTTTGTTAATGTCTTTGCTCCCTAGCAAACCAATTCAGGGCTTTTTTAAAGCTGGAAAAACATGTGATTTGTGCGCGCTTGTACTGTGACCCCTGTATCTGCATGACAAGTAGATTTCAGCTTGTATTAACGTTGACACTTCCTGTCGTTTGTTTCTGTCCAGATAAATAATGTAAAAGAAGGTTACAGTGAAAGAAGGAAAAACGTTTCCACAACAAAATCCAATTGCAACAAAATCCACTGGTTGTGTTGCTGAGGTCAGCTGATATTGTAGCCATCATTTAATCGACTGCTTAAATACAGAGTCACCTGTTTCCAGCCACCAGCTTTATAACTGGGAATTTGAAAGGAAGCAGAATGTACCAAGTGGTTCCAGGAGGAGCCGGAGGAACAATCACTGATGGCATGCCCATTAAGAAGATAGACAAGGACACTCGTCCTCTAGTGGGGGCCGGAGTTATTGGCGTAGTTCTGGTGATCGCAGCCGTGACAGCGTGGTGTTACTATATCGCCTCTCTTCGTAAAGCCGACCTGCTGAAGACAGAATTACTCGATCTGAATAAAGATGGTTTTCTGATCCGCAACCAGGCCGGTGGTGTTGTCTTGAAGATGGGGTTCAGGTATGTGTGCATGGTGCTTATGGTGCTTTTAATATATGATTTTAAGGACATTTTCTTTGATGAAACATCTGTTGGACTGCTGTGTATAATCCATTATAAAAATCTGTGTTCTGATGCAAAAACCAGTTGAGAGCCACCAGTTTTTTTAATCTAATTAGATTAGTTGCAAAGCAGCTTTACAGAAAATAAAGTCTTTTGTGTATTTAGCATAGAACTAGAGAGACTAGCCTAGATTGTAGCCGTTGATCTCTCTATTTAGCTTCTGTTAGCAGTTTCTTTGTTTATTAAAGTTCTTTAAGTTGTGAACTCTCTCTTCAGGTCCGGCACACTCGATCTCGACTCCTGCGCTAAGGAGGGAGTGATCCTGCGCTGCTCGCGCTCCTTTGATGGAAACGTGAATTTCTTCATCATGACCGTGAAGCCCAAAGAGACGGTGATGTGTTACCGTGTGCGCTGGGAGGAGCTGGAGTCCGAACGGCCCGTGGAACACGCCATGTCCTACAATGAATCGCACTGGTACGGTGGTGCTGAGACCGCAGTTCAGCATTGGCCCATTGCCATCTCGGGCCAGCAGGCACCCAAACCGTTCGTCACCAGTGATGTTTACTCCAATCGGCAGGATTTCGGCGGCATCCTGGAGCGCTATTGGCTGTCGTCCAACGCTACGGCCATTAAGATCAACGACTCTGTGCCCTTCCATCTGGGTTGGAACGATACAGAGAAAACCATGTACTTTCAGGCACGTTATCAGGACAGTCCATATAAACCTGCACTAGGCAGACCTCCATATGCCGAGCTTAGCTACAGAGTCTGTGTGGGCCCAGATGTCACATCCATCCACAAGGTGATGGTTCGCCGATACTTCCCCAAACCTAACAAAGTTCCCGCCAAAGAAATGTTCCGCCACCCTATATGGTCCACATGGGCTCTACATAAGAAGGACATTGACCAGGAAAAGCTTCTGGGTTACGCGGAGAACATACGCAAGTACGGTTTCAACTGCAGCCACTTAGAGCTTGACGATCGCTACACTAAACGGTACGGTGAGTTCGAGTTTGACACGCAGAAGTTTCCGAACGCTTCCGCGATGTTTCAGAAGCTCAAAGCAGACGGCTTCCTGGTATCTTTGTGGACGCACCCTTTTGTGAATTACGATTCGGCTAATTTCGGTCCGTGTGTACAGAAAGGCCTGTTCGTGATGGAGCCGACAGGTCAACTTCCTGCCCTTGTGAAGTGGTGGAACGGCATTGGTGGAATCCTCGACTTCACCAATCCAGAAGCTCGCAATTGGTTCATGTCTCAGCTTCGCTCTTTACGCTCCAAATATGGCGTCTCCTCCTTCAAGTTGGACGCGGGTGAGACCAATTACTTGCCCTGGCAGTTCAAAACCCGAGTACACCTCCCTGACCCCAGCACCTTTACGCGGCGCTACACTGAAATGGCCATCCCCTTCAACGAGCGTGCTGAGCTTCGATCCGGCTACACCTCGCAGAACATCTCTTGCTTTTTCCGTCTTATTGACCGGGACTCTGTTTGGGGCTATGAGCTTGGCCTGAAGTCCCTCATCCCAACCGTTCTTACCATCAGTATCTTAGGCTACCAGTTCATCCTGCCAGACATGATCGGAGGCAACGGTTATCCCAATCGCACAGACGGGAAAGGCACACTTCCAGACCGTGAGCTCTACATCCGATGGCTGGAGCTGTCTGCTTTCATGCCGTCCATGCAGTTCTCCATTCCTCCGTGGGAATACGACGACGAGGTGGTGGCTATCGCTCAGCGGTTCACAGAGCTGCACGAGACGCTGGTGGCTCCGAGGGTTATAGAATTGGCTGGAGAAGTTCTGGACACTGGAGACCCCATCATTCGCCCGTTGTGGTGGATTGCCACCAGCGATGAAACCGCTTACCGGGTGGACTCCCAGTTTCTGATAGGTGATGATTTGATGGTGGCACCGGTTCTGGAACCTGGCAAGCAGGAGCGAGACATCTACCTTCCAGCCGGACGCTGGAAAAGTTACAAAGGAGAACGATACGATAACAAAGAGCCAATCCATCTGACGGATTACCCGGTAGATCTTGATGAAATCGCGTATTTCGAATGGGTTTAGGAAGATTTTGGAGGGATGCATCTTGTGTTTAGTGCATGTCTTCCATTTAAAGCAGGGAATTTCAGGGAATTTGTAAAAGTTGCTCCATGACCTGTCCAGGGTTCACATTCAAAAATGTGAAAGCAGGAGTATGTCTGTCTAAGAATGAAGCTCTGTTTTGCACATTTAAGATCCTGTTTTGAAAAAGAAAGAAGCTCGGCTGTGGTTATTTGTTGTGTAATTTTAACAGCTGATCATGCAATGCGCAGCTGAAGCTTTTGCATTTATGCCGTGCCTTCCATTTACGCAGTGAATGTCTTCCAGGTGCCATAGTTTGTCATACAAACCTAAATATTAACAGAAACAAGCATCCACACATGCAGCTGGATGGGTTAACCAGCTATACAGTAATTAATTGGATGCGTTTAAGGGTGACAGTACTGTAAATAAGCCATGATTTTTTACTAATGCTTTATTAATGTTCTCCATAGAGCTTAATCTACTTGATTTGTCTTGAATGTGTGAATTTGCTATTGTGTGTTTACAGTATGTTAATGTATGGCTTTTTGCCAACAGCAATATACAGTACAGTACAGTATAGTACAGTACAGTTAAACAGTGCATGCAGCACAACTAAGTACAGTCTGTCCTGCTCATGTCTTACAAGCACAATACTGATGTTTTCAGATCCAATGGCTGTGCTGGAAACATCTAGATGTTTTTTTAACTGCTGTACTTGTCGTCATATAGTGCCAAACACATCACCAACAGGTCTTGTTTGAGCATTAGTCCATTACTGCCACATTTACGAAACATTTCCCCTAAAAACTTGTATTTGCTGTAATCTGTGCCCATCTTGTTTTGACTGTTTGCTCTGCTGCCTGTTTTTGTGTGTTTTCAGTGATGGCATGACACAGAAAGCATGGTCAGTTATAATCTTTATCAGATTATTATTATTATTGCTGTGCACGGGGTCACCGTGTGTTTTGTTTCGTCGTCGCTAGCGATCATCTCGCAGTGCACGAGCACGGCAAGCTCTCTGTAATCTACGACCTTCGAGCTTATTTTTAGCTCCTAGCGCATGACTGTGAAGGTGCTCTTATCACTCTGCCGGGACAGTGAGTGAATCTGTCAGTGTGTCTGATCTATAAGCAGCATCTGAAGACGCATGCCAGCTCCCTTAGCAACACATGGGTACCTCAAATAACAGTGTAGTGTTATTAGCTGACTTGTGGAGAAGTGTTCCTTCTGCTCTCTGATGTTGTGAGGTTTCTTCACTTGGGTGAGATGATGATGTTAAAGGGGTCTTGACAGTGTGGGATTCTGGTTGTCTCCAGAAACCACCAGCCTTCCACAAACTAGTTTTTTCTTTGTTGAATAGCTTGTGATTGCATGAAACATTCAAACTGTGCAACACATATTATAAAGCCTGTGAACAACATTGTCAGCTGTCTGTCATTGCACAAAATGTTGAATTTCTGTTTAAATTTCAAAGCAAATGGACGCAAACAAATGTATTTATTGCACACAACTGCCATACATTTTGTTATTGGTTTAAACTCATGCTTTGGATGTTTATTGGTTCTGACATTTGTGTGAAAAATGACTGGATGATATGTGAATTTTTTCGTGTAGCATATGCTCAATGCAGTAATAATATGAGAGGGCCATTGTGAAGTAATTTATTGACCAGCTGTCTTTCTCCAGAGCACCAGATGGGGGCAGTGCTCACCTGCTTTTCCACTCAACCCTAAACTAAGATAATCTGTATGTACTTGTCCTCTCAATAAGTGTAATTAGTCTGATATTGAAGTCAAATGGTACCATTAAACTTTCTGACTCACTGAAGAATGATGAGTTATTACTTTTAGTACTTTTTCCTCTTCATTAAATGCATCACCACACCATTAGCAACAGTCTGTATTGCACTGAATGAGGCCTCACACGTTTAATTCACTATTTTTCTGTCTGATAGTCGCAGGCACATGCGGTACATGTATTTTGGCACCGATACACATTGCAGTTGGATATTTGAGTTCCTTTGCTTTATACAGATGGTTCTGCCAACCTCAGATGTAGATGTCGGCATTGATTTCCCCAATGTGTTGCTGATCTGCGGTCAGTAAAAAAAAGTTAAAGCAATAAGCATCACAGGGATGTTGCAGTTAAAGCTGCAATCTGTAACTTTTTTTGGACTGCAGCTTCAAGTGGCCAAAAAAACACCCTGTTACTGTAAGTCGCTTTGAATAAAAGCATCTGCCAAATGCATAAAAAATGTCAGGCATGCGCTTTTTGGTATTTTAGCCCTTAAAACATGGCACATCAAAATTGGGAGTGACAAATATTACTTTTTTAATTGTTTGTGTTTTTAATTTTCTGTGCTGTAGCTGCATGACACTGAAATACATAGTGTAATATAGTTGTTTAAAAGTTATAAAAGTGTTATCAAGAGCAATCTCTGTAATTGTAGATGTTTAATAGATCAGTTATATGGAAATCTACATGTTCTGCCTTGTAATCAGGTGCCATAGCGTGTCACTTTACATAAGACAGTGCTGAATAGGTTAATCGTCCGTTATCAAGTCCGTGATCTATATTTTATGTCATGAAACTATTACCCAGGGGCTGCTGGTGCGGAGAGGAGCCGAGCGCCGCTTTGCTGGGTCCATCTCATTTATCTCACTGACGAATTGGGCTGCAACTCTCAGGTAAGTTCAGACGAGGCTTTCAGACAGGGTGGTCATGGGTCCATGAATTCATTGAACCCCCAAACTCATCTGGCCCCTCATGGGAATAGTAATTATTGCAAAGCAGGTTAAGCCCGATCAAAGTCTAAATCAGACTCTGGTCCGGCATTGAATGGAGTCTCTGCAGAGAGGCGTCGTCTTGGGCTGTTTTGGGCCCTGCTCATCATCGGGAGATAATGACATGTTGTTGAGGTAATTTACAGGTTATGTGGAGGTTGCCCTGGATCAATAAATCATTTAGTTGAGTTTGGGACAGAGGTGGAGCAGCGATCTGATGAGCAAGAAAGGGCAAAGACCAAGAGTGACCTGACAGTAATATGTTTGAGCCAATCACTGGACAAGAATTACAACATGAAAACCACATCAGGAAGTAGAAAGCAGATACTGTATAATACAGCAGATTTAATAAACATACTATTTAGAGTTGCAGAAAAGGGTATGTGAATGCATTCCTGTCCCAATTTTAACATTTTTATCTTTTTCCTCATGTAATGTTTAATTCCTGTGTGTTCCTGTAGCTCAGTTAGTAGAGCATTGCGCTAGCAACGCAAAGGTTGTGGGTTCGAACCCCAGGGAGCACATGCTCTGACAAAATGTATAACTTGAGGGAACTGTAAGTCGCTTTGGGTAAAAGCGTCTGCCAAATACATACATTTCCTTAAGTCGTAACTGTAAACCGGGCCGTGTCATGTGGACATTGTTTGCAACTGATCTCTTGAGATTAGCCTGTAGCATGTATGTTTTGACCAGACATCCAGAACCATTTAGAGAACACATGCACCTTCTAAAATCATTAACCAGGTCACTATCTGGTCTTTACTGCAGGTTTACCTGTCAACGACACCTCCCTGATATTGATTTATACTTATGGCCTGTGGAGAAGACACATGCATATCGATTAGCTGTCTGTATTCCTTTCCTGAGAAATCAATGCTGTTTGTGGCTTTGCCAGTCTACAATCATATTGTTTTAAACAAAGTGATCGTGGTTAAAGATGACATTCGTATATTGTTGGGAACAAAGTGTAACAGATCTTTGGAGGGCCTGTGAAATGAGACAGACAGTATCTGTGTTCTGTTGTGACTTTTGATTTCGTAATTTACAGTGTCGATGTGGAGCTCTCAGATAAATCGTTTTGTTGTTTTGTAGCTGTCGTTTATGCCAGGAGAAGGTCGATGACTCATGTTCACACATCGAGCAAGCGCGCTCCTGCCCAAAAACAACAAAACACGGCCGGTCTCATTTAGCCCAGACGAAATGACCTGATCAACAAAATCTGTTCATCTTTTACTCCAACTGTCCGTCTCATTTCTTTTTCATCTGCAATAAATGAATTTGTTTGCCGTGGGACTAAATAAATTTAGCAAAGCTCAGTGTGGAGGGGTCAAGTGTACATGGAGAAATATATGCTGTGTGTCATGCCGTTTGGCATTTCCAGGCAGTTCCACTAGGTTTCTGTAGAGGGCAGTACAGTTTCACATTGGTGCCCCTGTGAAAGCAAAGCATTGTGGACTTCAGCCCAGATGTGATCAGCTGGAAAAAAGAAATGCATCTGAGCTACAAGGACGACAGAAATCTGGCAGAGGCCCACAGCGCTGCCACCTGCAGGCCCATCTGTAGAAGAACCTCAACAGGTGTTCTGTTTGTGTGCCAGGGTGAATCAAACCCAACCACACAATTCTCAAGTGTGTGTGTCTGGCTGAGACACTCCTGGCCCTCCCAGCCCCCCGGCGAGCATGCTAGCTTTCCTGTGGGAAACCGCTGACCAGAGATGTCCAGAAGTCCACTTGTGGTATTGTGGTGTACAGAAAAGATTGGAACCAGATTGTTTGCTGGTCGCTCCAACTGCCATTTTGGCTTCAGAAGTTTAGTCCAGTTTGAAAGAATTGCTCCTCATCAATCTTTACCTGTCAATATCCACCAGAATTTTATGGTGTGTCTTTCAAGAAACTGTGTTGGTTGTATTGTGCAAAATTCATGTTTTTGTGTATTCACTTTTTTTTTTTGCCTCTAAAATGATTTTTCTGATGATGTCACTGAGGCCCTATTGAGCTACTGGTTAATGTTAACCAATAACCAAATAGCTGTTTAAGCATTGTTTAGGTGAAGTCTCATTGTGTTATTGAATTTTATGTTTTACAGAAATACATAAGCCAAGTTTAAATGGCTTATTATGTTGACTTTACCAGCTTTTATTGTCTTATTTTTTATTCCATGCTGTTACAAATGTGCAAAAAATGGGAAAAATTCCGATGATTGAATGATCACTACCTTACATTAGCGTAAGAAACTTATTTTACTTTTGAATTCTTTTATATTTTCTCTTTCACACACACACACACACACACACACACCAAAACATTATTCTTAAGTTTTTTAAATGTTTCAGAATTACAAATTGTTTGAATAATGTTCTTATAACCATGCAGAAACGTTAATGCAATGTCTTAAAACCTAAATAACATTGTTTGTTTTTGTAGTTTAATGGAAACTTTAGGGAAACAGTCTTACAACCTAAAATTGTTAGCTGGGCCTCAGGCTCAGGCCCATAGTAAAAGGTAAGTCAAGTTCTGGTCGGTCGGTTGTGTAAACTGCTGATTTAATGACAGGTGCATTGATCTCATTTTGAATTTTGAATCCATAGCTGTGGCCAGAGGGAGATGATAAAGATGAAGCTAATTAATGAGACAGTAATGGTCAGGACCTCTGCAGTGGATTGTCCAGTCTGAAGACCCAGCGGTTCTGACGGAGCATCTGACTCAGCCGAGCTTGGGAGCTTTGATACTGAGCAATGGGAGGGGGGTTACAGCTGGAACCGGGTCTGGGTACCTTGGGTATGTCTCTCAAATTCAGTGCTGGAAGAAATAGGACGATAGAGAAAATTAGCCGTCGTTTCTGAAGCTGAAACTTTTAAAATGTCGTAAATATGCACTTATTGAATGTGACATTGATTAGCCCGGGGAGTAATGGGGAAAAATGACGCGCCGTTTCATTAATTATGCAATTTTATGACAATCAAAATGACGCTGATGGTAAAGGTGGAATTTATCTGATTGGATAAATAACATTTTCGTTTTATTTATGATTGTGGATATAAATCATCTAAATAAACATCCATTTTTGAATGAATTTTGGGGGCATGCAGATGGTCGGTAGAGAGCGTTTACATTTTCATCATAAGAGTTCTACTGATGCAGTTTTATTTTGTAAAGTCTGACCAATAGAAGTTAGGTTGAGATTTTTATATTTACGCTATGGATACTGCACGATAGTAATCCAACAACCGACTAGTTAGTTAATTAGTTAATTAATCAACTTCTTTCTTTTAGTCAACTAGACTACATAAAGTTCTTTTTTAGTAATCTTTATATTTTTAAGAGCAATTGTAATTAGCTCACTGTTCACTTGCATGCTGTCAGACAGGTTGCACTGTGAAACAGTGTCTTTAGCTCCTCCTCTTTCAATCACTGCTGCAGATGGATGTCTCAGGTTGTTGTTTTTCCAGCACTGTGTTTGTTTTCATCTTTAAAACATTGTTTTATTCCACTGTGCTTTGAACGCAAGAATGTGTTCCAAAAAAATCTCTTAAGACACTTCCAGTAATCAGCTGAACCCAAACCAGCCTAATTATTTTCCTTAAGTACTAGTCGACTAGTTGCTTAAGCAACCCACCAGCTAGTGTTTTTAAATTGTGTTGTTTTGCACATGACTACTTCTGCCCCAGATCTGCCCCAGAGCAACTGCAACCACTCTTCCACTTTCCTCCACTGCAAGACTGACCTCCCATCTGCCAAGTCGCGTCTAAGGGGAACGTGTCTGTCCGTGCTGGGTAACAAATGACTCCGGCTCACCAGAGACTCTCGGCTCTCACACCTGCTTAACTTTCTTCACCCATCTGTCTCCCATTGCGGCAGACTGACAAAGCTTAGGGCTCCGTGGGCTCCAGACGATACCTTTCGAACCGAGTGTTGTACCAGCAGGCGAGAGCAGCTTTCTCTGGCTTTGGCAGCATCTGTCAGCTCCCGGGTTGGTACAGCCCTTAGGGGGATGACAGACTTGCTTATAAATAACTCGAAATGAATTAAAAAAGATAAAGATGCTTCTGTTGCTGAGGAGCTTTCCTCATTTGGCTGCGGGGCATGACGGGGTGTCAGGACGGGGTGATGCGGCCGAGAGGGAGCGAGGAGGTGTAATTGAAACATTGTGCTGTGGCAAGGTGGCCTTTGTTTTGATTGATACCGTTTTAGGATTCTTCTGTTCACCGGGCACGGGGGATTCACCTGAGGAGGAGACGGCAAGGGGGCACGCCGAGGTCGCTCATCTGGGTTTGGCAGAAAATTGGTGCCATCCATCAAGTACCAGATTTATCGAATGCTGAAACCAGACTGCCCAGCAAAGGACTCTTATTTAAGGCAGTGAACCAGTAAATGTGTGGGGAGCATGGACTGGTGAGTGTCTATCAATCAGCTAGTCAGCTGCTTTATTCAACAAGCGAGCGACAGCCCCTAGGGCCACGCACACGGTCCTGGCTTGTTGGCCTTGCAACACACTCCTTAAAGGGAAGTGAATGAGAAGGAGGTGGAGAGAGTTTTGGAAGGGCGGTGTAAGAAGAGAAGAGGCATCAGGGCTTGGCCGTGTCCCCTGATGAGCTAGCATGCTTCATCTTTCTTGCGCCAGGACCTGGAACTGTTGCTTGATGGGGTTTTCAGCATCGTGGCCTTCATGTCTGCATGTGCCAGACGCCTTTATTCAAAGAGTCTTACAGCACATTTAAAGTATACATTCTATCAGTATGTGTGTTTCCTGGTATTTGAACCCATGACCTTTGCACTGCCTTGCTAAACCAACAGGAACACCCCAGTAATCTATCAGATTACAGAAGCAAAAGCAGCTTGCAAATCACTAACTGTGGCACCCCAACAAATTCTATATCTAATGACAACTATGTCCCAACATTATAAATCAAACAGTCAACTGTATAATGTTAGAAATGTTGCCATTTGTTGATACAGTGTGAACCAGCATTAAGAAAACACCACAAGACAGCACGGTACAGTAAAGTCGCTGTAGTTAGCAGTAGAAACGGCAGAAGTACCGTTTTGATGAATGTCTAGTTTAGGACAGTGTCGACTGAACTCGTATGTTCTGCAGGATGAATTACACACTAGCACTAAGTGGACACCTGCCTGCCTCACGGCACAAGGCAGAAAATGGACCTATTCTATTTTCCTTCCTCTCTTTGCCCCCGGTTCCCTCATTTTCCTTTGGTCCCAGAGAAAGTTGTTTTCCTCTATTTATCTATTGTATAGATTTTCCACCATCTTCTGTTCAGATAAAACGCCGCCCACTACGAAAGCGAGGCGTAAACATCGTTTCATGGCTTAGCCTGAAACGCAGTAAGGAGGAGTGAGAGGAGAGAGACAGAGAAGGCCAGGCGCTCGCAGACACACAAAATCAATGCTGATCAATGTTTTTTATCACCCAGATGCTTCTGCTGCCGACCTGCTCCGGCTAACAACACCTTCCAATCACCTCTCCTACAAGAGAGCGTTGAGTCCCTCTGGTATTCAAACCCAGGGTTTAATAACCCCGCCTCTATCAAAGTGAGAGAAGAGGAAGATGTCAAGTCAACTTTATTTATATGGCGCTTTTTACAAATTGTCATTGTTTCACAGCAGTTTTACATGTATATCTTTAAGCAGGAGAAATAAAAGCAGGAATGTCAAATGTATGTATATATACTATTTAATGTCTGTATATATTACAAATCTGTTGAGGTTATACAACAGCTTTGGGTGTAAATTTAAACAACAAGCCCTCATTTTTTTAAATGCTTGTTAAATTCTGTAATGTTTTTAAAGCGTTCCACTAACAACTTTGATGGATAATATATAACGTTAAGACATGTTCTACTAAGGTAACTGCAACGTTTTTTGATGATAAGAGAACTTTTAGAGAATGTTAGCCAGTGTTCTGAGAACGTTCCCTGTTAGCTGGGGAACTCGAGATGAGATCGAGAACCAGGTGTGTCTGTTTCATGAAGAAATCGATCAGATCAGTTTTGTGGATCAAATTAACCAAATCATTTAAACGATCCAAACTCGAAGCAACGATCTGTTCCTGAATCATACGTTGCTGCTTTCTCATGGACTCTTGTGAACTCACACATTGTTGTTGTTCTTACTGAAGCCGCTCGGCTTATCTAGTAACGAGCGGCACGCACGCACGTTCATGAGGGAGAGAACATGATTGTTTTCCATGATATGGGAGAAACATGTATTGCATCTGCAGATACAACCGGAATATCCACTACGGAATATTACAGACCAGAAAGATAAGGTGCAGCACAAAATGTGTAGAACCACAATAAATAAACAGATAAACAAATAAACTAAAGATCCAAGATATCCAAATGTCTAATTTTCTGCCGTGTGTTTTAGAGAAGGGGCACGTGTTGTGCAGAAAGCCCAATATAGTACCAAGACACCAAAATTCAATGCTGTCTCCACTCGCACAGCAAACAGTATTTTTTGTAAAAGCGTGACAAACAAACACAGAGACAAGCAAATTTAGTCCAGACTTTTTTACAGAGTGGATCGATAGACGCACACAGCATATCTAAAGCCACAACAACAGCATAAAATAATGATACTCTGAGAAAAACGAGCAACTCTCAAAATGGAGGCTGGCGCATCGCCCATGGTGTCTGTTCTCTCTAATTAATTTTCTCAGAAAATGGAGACAAAGTATGCCAGAGTTTTATACTTTCATGCCCAGCACAAGAAGCGAATGAGTTTCCTACCGCGCAAAACAGAAGATAACCAGGAAGGGTTGAGGACGGGGAATGAGTTTCCTATCAGCTCCGCTTGTGACATAATGGTGATTTTATAGCTTGTGGAGCTTTAGCAGTGGTTAAGTGTGTTGTGGATAAGGGCTGAGGTCACTTCGGAAACAGTGCGAGTGAAGTGTGAGCCAGCTATACTCGATCTGGGTCTCTCAGTGATTCCCGGTTCTGATGCTTGTGGACGTCCCGCTAATCCAAGATTTAGAACAGACCAGGAAATGCACTAGAAATGTATCTCATTCTTGTTGCATCACAATGTTTGTTTACTGCAGTACAGTAAAAAAATACTGTATTACAGCAAATTTGTATATTGTAATCGTATAACTTAAAAGTGAAGTGTGTCTTTTTATGTTAATGTAATATGTAGACAACGTTTTTGACCATCCTGACCAGACAAAGTAACTTTGGCTCAAACCACATCTGGAGGCAGTTGGGGAAGCAGATGCGTTCTGAAGGAAGCTTACACGCACAACCTTAAAAATCAGCATTTTAATGTTGATATATGTTACTATTTGAATAATATATACATTTATTTTGTCATCATATAAAAGTAGCTGATGGTATTAGTCTAAAAAAGTTTCTAGTTTGAGTGTTAAGCAGTTCTCTCTTCCTGTGGAGAGTTTTTGTATTTAGACCTTTGATTGATGTTTTGTGTTGCTGGCCAGATAAAGGTTCAGTGACGCGGGAGATTGATGGGTAAGCTATAGAATAAACGGCAACAGACTTTTGTTGTAAGAATGTTTCCCTAACTTTTAAAGAAACAGAAATGGTATAAATGTTATTTTGAAAGTTCTAGGAATGTTCAAAACCTCCCGTGTAACACCATTTCTTGGTTATAGGAACCTTATTCAAACTTTTTTATTCTGTAACATTTATAAAACGTTGCACTAGCAACTTAAGAATAGATATATACATTATATATCTATATATATGTTAGATAAAAGATTTAGAAGATATATACTTTAAAAACAGTTCTGCAACCGTTACTGCATGAATGTTTTTGATAACTTTGAGAGAACTTTGAGAGAACTTTTGGAGAAAGTCAATCTAAGTTGTGGGAACTTTCCCTGTTAGATGGGACCATCTTTCACCCTACGTGAGCATGTACTCATTTGATAAGGCTTTAATAATAATCACTCTGAATGTAATGAAGGTCTCTCTCTGTGCCTTGTTTATTTTGGGTTAAAGCAACAAGGTGGGAATCACATGCAGGTAGTATGATGCTTGTCAGTCTGATTGAACCGAGGACGAGCTGTGTGGGCATTTCCATCAACTAGCCAGCAGATAGATCTCATTAGCATAGCGTCTTCGTAGGCCGCTGTAAATTTAACAAATGTCGTGCTGGACCAGGTGAGGTGGGTTGAAAGCAGAAGGCAAATAAACAAGCAGACACACCATTGCGATGTCACCAGGACCCTGTCTGTCCACTTTTAATCAGCAGAATCCAGTTTCCACAGCCTCAAGCAGAGGCACATCTCAAGCACATCTGCTCATGAGCTTATGAGGGATGTGACGATTCAACGTTTAGTTAAATGTCTGCATATTATTGAGGATCTCTGACCTCTGAATCTGCCGACTCATCAGGTCCAAACTTTATCAGAACGACACATCATAGACCACTAATTGGATGGGAAAACTTTAGAACATAATTCGTTTTTTACTATTGGCAATTGATGAAAAGTGGGCATTAAATACCATAACAGAGCCTGTAGCTTTTCTACATCATGCAGACAGTCACGATCACGCACAATACAGAACGTGTGTTACGTAAATATCATTATGATATTATGATCTTAAGCTATTTTTAAACTTTCCATAGTTAGACATTATATGTATTTTGTGCTTGTTTGTGTTAACGAGTTTTTGTTCTCAATTTCTTCCACTCGTTTATATCCACAGCTACACAACACAACTGTAAAACATTTGCGTTCACTCAAAATAATTCAATCTGTTGATTGAGCGAGGGAGTTTGTGAGCTACACAGGGGGTCACTCTGTGTGAGCTGGTGTTTATTAGCCTAGTGAGTTTGCATTTACAAGGATTTTGTGGTTGCTTAAATGGCAGAATAAGGGGGATAAGGTACTGTTTGGTCCCTTTGCATATCTCCTTCGAGACAAACAGCCTGCCAGACTGCCCGTGATGGCCTGAGCCAAGATGCCATATTGTAACAATTGATTCTGCCTGGTGGTGGCTGTCACTTAACTCTGTGTGTAACAGCCTGATGTCTGTCTGTCTGTCTGTCTCTCCACCCACCTCCATCTGCTTTCAGACCCCCTGAGTTTTCACCTTGCACCCTAAAACTCCCCAGCTAACAATTTTAGGTTAAGAACATTTCGCTACAAAACATATGTTCAAAACATCCAGTTTTTTAGACATTGTTAGTTAGCTTAAGAATAGTGATTTTTATATATATTTAACGTTAAAAGTTCTACTAATGGTAACGCAAGAACATTTTTGACTGTAGGAGAACATTAGCTAGCATTCTAAGAACGTTACCTGTTCCTATGACTGTCTACCTATCAAATGACATTTGTAACACTGAGAATTTACACAGATTTTCTGTTTTCCATTGTAGTACACAAGATGCTCTTAAAAATCAAATGAGAATGAATAAGACATTCTGGGTAATATGTTTAATTCACCTTTTCACTCACATTGTAATGGGGAGATTATAACCAGTAAAAAATAGATCAAACAATGTAACAGAAGCAGTTTTACTAATAGCGTCAGACTTTAGGAACTTGTTTAATGTCAGATTATAAAAGTAAAATTAATTTCCTGCAAATGTCACTCAGGACTGTTAATGACTTCAGACAGGAATCAGGTAACACGCAGTGCTTTTGTCCCCATCCAAACATCACGCGCATGAACATGTTTCATGATATTGCATCAGTGCGATTGCAAAATTCAAATGCTTGATTTTAATAAATGTAAACCTCAATACAAATACAAACCTTCCTCCTGTCATGAACCCAGATGCATTATGGGTGTCAAAGCAAAACAGATCATCATCAGAGTTACAGAGAACGACACGCATACTTGTCAGAATGTGTTGCGGTGTTGTCAGAATTCAGGAGGTGCTCGATTCCTCAGCTGTTATTTTTCAGGCTGTCTGCTGGCTGCCCGCGCCAATGCAAGATTCCAGTCGGCCGTGCGCGCGGAGTTTAATGAGAGTTTCTGTGCAGATCTGAGCACAAATGAGCCAGTGGAAGTTTGATGTGCCACTCAAAAACCGAGTTCCATCATTATGTAAATCTAGCATAAAACCGCCCATAACTTTGAGGCTCAAATTAGTTTTGGAGAATTTCTGCTCATTTATGTCACGTCAGTCTGCAAGATATATCCCAGAGATGAATGAGAAAATGGAAATTGTACGACAACAAAAGACTTGATGGCTCAGCGGAGAGCTGCTGTGTGTTGCCATTGCTGATGTTTTAGTAAACTTCATAAATCGCCTTTTTTAAAGCGCGCCCTCATGTATTTTCACGAACATCGAATACTTAGGTGAGACCTGTCCGCAGAATTATGATGTGAATGTTTCTGAGTCGTGAGTTCAGGAAAGGTTGTATATATCTTTAGAAAAGTGCTGACATTTTGTCACAGGGATTAGACTGTGTCTGAAAAGTAATTAGTTGCGCCATAGATTTTTGGAACAGAACCGAGAAGCTTTCGGGTCTCCAATTAAAATTTGATAGAAAATTATATCTGTATGTTACACATTTCAGAGAAGGCAAAAGAGAAATCCATTAGGTCCGTTTGCATATGTTCTAAATATACCTCATTAGCTCAGTCATTTAAACAGCTCCTCTCAACTCGTCTCACTTCAGAGAGAAAATTTCATTTTGGACACGAGGGCTCTGCTATTCACTGCGATATCATTGTTAAATTTGTGGAATGATGCAATATATTGAAGATAAGCCTGATGGAAATGACTCAGAAATGACTCTTCTGAAGCGTTTCAAGACTTTTCAGTGTGAACGAAAGCGCTGAAGACTGAAACAAGTTTTAAAATTATTCCAGATTAATGGGGATGTAGTCATTAAGTGTCACTAAGTGACAAGAAAATTTGCATCCCATCCTGAGTTATTAACAGCATTTTCTCCCCCATGAATAAAGTTTTTAAAGCCTTTCATTTGCTTTCTATATGCTGTCGTAAACTCTACGTGATTGGATAGCTGGATTTGAATTTTGCATATAGTGTTGTTTTTCCCTGCCATCCGCGACTCTATCAGAACAGATCTGCAGTCTGTATTTGGGTCGCGACCCGTCAGTTGAAAAAGCACCAAGTCCATCTCGATGCATAAAGGAAGGTGAATGTTATTTCAGACATAATTGGCTTTTATGATTTTTTTCCAGGAAGAAAGTGAAAAGGCTCTTGACTTCTCTTGGGTTAAGTTGAGTTAGGTCAACTACAATCACATCTTAAGCTATTAAAAGTCAAAGACTGACGCATGAAACATCATTGACGCCATTTATTGAAACCATATGCCAGCTAACAGAGAACGGAACGTTGTCCAAAAGTTCCCAAAGTTATCAAAAAATGTTCCTGCAGTTACATTAGGAGAACTTATATATCATATCAGAAACTGTTATTCTGAAGTTGTTGGTGGACATTTTTAAAACATTACAAAAAATGCATGAG
>JAZGTJ010009599.1:0-19186 GCA_036877575.1 Botia almorhae
GGTGAGTGTTTCATATAGAGGTAGACTGTGCTGAGGTTAGGCGGTGAGTGTTTCATATAGAAGTAGACTATGCTAAGGTGAGAAGCAAAGTCTTTCAGATAGAGGAATAAGCTGGTAAAGCATTGCATTATATAAAAAATATACTTAATGTCACTTTAGATAAAACCATCAAAAATGGATAACTATGAAGCATGACAAGAAACTTTGTTTTTTGTTCTATAGATATCTTTGTCCATTAGCAGGATTCTATGTCAGCTCTCTGATGGCTGTGTTCTAGCACTCTGTACAATTATGAAACTAATAAGTTAAACAAACCTCTAGAGCAATGTTTACGTATCGCAGGCAGCAGTAATTCTTGGCACACATGACAACCAAATTCTGCGCTCCGAACCAATTTATGCAAAACTCTTAAAACGCTTTACCCGTGAGATCTGTTCTACCCAGCTGCAGTTTAACAGCGGTAAACATTTTGGTCATCTTTATTTTGCTCATGAAAAATGGAGATCCCTCGTGCTAAATGAATCCCAATGTTTTAATGCTTAGTTACAGACATAAAAAGTTAGTTTTGTTCTGCGCTGAAAAAATATGAATGATTCTAACATTTTTCTGTTTGGTCGAGGAAAAGCACTTAGTGATATTTCCAGTAGCACTCGTGGTGTACATAACTGCACCTCATCATCGGAGAAAATAATGTATGACAGGTAGCGTACACTTTAACTAGCCCATTAGGGTCTTAGGCTGCACTCTCATAGCATTTTATGTTTCCCCAAAGTCCACTTAAAATGTTACTCAGGGTTTCATGCACTGGAAACAGTTGCAGTTTAGTCATTATTAACACTTTTCTACATGTAAACAGGCTAATAAGTACAGAAGAGATATTGAAATGTACAGTAGGGGTATGCTAATTTGATAATGGTTATGACATCCACACTGTGGTGAGTTCTGAACTGGTTCTGGTCTGGTTTTAGCTGCACCGGCGAAGAGCTTTGCATTGTGAATAAGATTAGGTTTAATGCTGACTTCTGTGAGACTCCGTCTGTAATGAGCCTCATTGCATGAAAACGAGGTGTTTGCACTGAAAAATATGACATTGACTTCATTTGAATAAGCCTGGTGCAGCAGTTAAACCCGGGTATTTAGCTGCTTGGCGGGTCGGACAGAGGGTGGTTAGTTATTAGGATGCAGGATTTGAAATACAGCATGTTCAACTGGTGTCACTGTTAAGTTAATTGGCCTGCGGCCCCTAACATAACAATGATGTAAAACTAGTTAAGCTATCATGGTAAAAAACAATATAATAATTGTGGTACTCTGCTGTCAGATGGTACAGTGCAGCATGGTCTGTACTTCAAATGCACTGCTGTACTTTTATTTCTACCCTTCACAGCGATTCTCATCCTGTTCCATCTATCATATGCTTTGTGAAGTGAGTGTGAGAAGATCGCACTTTGGATGTGGAGAAACAAGGCGAGAATCGCCCCACTGTCAGAGCACCTGTCATTCCAATGATATCTCCTGCCAGCTGGCCATGAAACAGCCCAGTGAGCCTGTATGCCCAGAAGCTGGACTTATACGACTCGCATCTGGAAATGAACTGCACTCAACGGAACTGTAACATTCACAACTTTTTTTTAGACATGTGGCTTTTTCATTATATTGCTTCAGAAAGTTAATTGGCTTGTGTGTAGTAGCCGAAACGGACACGAGTTCTTATAGACTTTGGTAATCCGTTTCTGAGTTCATTTAAAAGTTACGACGTTACGATCCTGATGTGAGTTTGATGTCATCGTTTAAATTCATAACTCTAATTTTCTGTGACCTATCGTGCTCGTTTATTGGTCTTAATCAAATTTGTAGTGCTTTGTAATGGCTGTCCAGTTTAACGCCTCCCTTTATGGAATTACTACAGGGATGGAATTATTAGATGGTTAAATCAAAACCCAATCACCTTGTGCAATTCCCACCCAAGGAGAATGTGGAGGAACATTTGGTCCTCTCACTGAAAGCTCTGTTCACCAGCTGGTCAGTAGGATATTAAAGGAGGGGTTGCCAGATCCTCTAAACATGTTTGCTCTTGAGGAGAGGGTGGAGTTTGGATGTGCTGCTATTGTTCTCTAATCTAGAAGAAAGGTGAGAAAACATATACACCTCATAGCATGCATACAAAGCATACTACACTTTATATTTCAAGATGGCTGCTATCAACTGAAATAAGATGGAAGCTTCTATAATGTACAGCCATTACCTTTTAAAAGGGGTTGTAGGTCAGTTTGTGTGATGTCAAGATGTAAGATGAAATCATTTGCATTAACAGGTGAGATTTTCTTTGCCAGTACTCCACACTAAATTAGAAGAATTAAAACATATTTCCAGTTCTGGCTAGAATTCATTTTACTTTCCATATGAAAAATTTACTTTGTCATTCAGTTTATAGCATGAAAAATGTCACTTTCCTAATGCGTGTGTTTCTGACCCTGGTGGTTTTATAAAAAACCCTTTCCAAACTTGTTCCCATGACAACTGTTGATTTAAAGTTTAAAAGGGTTACTCTGCGTATCCACAACCTTGTGTTTACTGAGCTCTCGTTCCTAAATTTTATTTTAAACGTGTTGTGGTTGTTATAATATCTCTTAATTATAATATCATTTTATCTCTGACATGCAATTACTGGGAGTACACATTTGAATAGTTCATATGAATTTTTTTGCCTTTTGGTAAGCTAATAGTGCTTGCCCCCGACCAATTAACTGTGGCCTTATTACAGTCTCTTCAAAGTAGCCAAAATGGCAAAAGTCATTAATATGTGCAGCATGACCCGAGACAGAAGCGCATTCCTTGTTCAACAGTCCAAGAGTATTAAATACGTGTTTGACACACTTGTAGGAATACTGAACAAGAATAGATTAGAATGACTGTTTCAATACATTCACACTGCAGGAGTTTGGAACGTCAAACTAATTCCATAACACACTTCAGATTTTGAGTATTTCTGTAAAAGATCTCTTCAAAAATATTAAATACGGGGCAATTAATGAATGAAACATATTGCAGACTACAGTCAAAACAACACAAATGTATTATTTGTATGTCAGTGTTAAAGGCGCTTGAGTAAATGCCAAATAAACAAATCTGTGGTATTGTCCTTGTCCATTCAATACAAATACATGTATTAGGCATTTTAGGGGACAATCAAAAGGGTAACGAGAAAATGTGTGTGTATGTACATCCATCACGCAACATAATATATACCCATGAGCATTAAAATCACTGAAGCCTTGAGAAACAGCCCCTACAAAACAGTCTTGGATGTCAGATTTGCTTTGATAATTGTAATTGTTTAGCCAAGGCGAGCGCTCAGCCATGAAAACATATTGCTGCTCTAATATTGATTTGCATATTGATTCCTTTCAATATCACACTGCAAAATACAAGCCTACCGGGAGCTCTCAAAGGTCAATATCTGGAAATACATACAGAAAATATATCTGCATTGAATATCTGAACCAGAGCACAGGCGACTGCGGCTTGGTGGGCTTTACTATAACTTTACTGGTGCTGTAGATGTAACTGTAATTTAAAAACACCCTAGTCATCAATTATTTTGTAGTTATAGTAAAGCCTTTAAAGTACACAAAAACCTGTATGGTTTATGTAGTATGTATTAAACGTTTTTATTAGATTAGATTAGCTGTGTTTGTATTGGATTACAGCTCTGCACAGAGTGGTTGTGTTTAAATGCTGTTATTTCATATGTAGTGTCTAGCTAGCTAGCTTTTATCTCTAGCTAGCTTTCCAGGAACTGCCCAACAATGTGCTAACAAGCACACAGCTTAAGTATTTATTCACATAACGGCCAAAATAACCTTCCAACTTTATCTGGTTTTAGACAAAACTTTGTCCAGTCAGCATTCGGCAGCTATGATGAATGTTCCTTTTCTAGTTACTTGACTGGGATCTTGATGCGGAGCATAAACAATGTCCTTCGTTCACTTTTTACTTTTTAAACTTATTTTCACTTCACTGACAGACAAAAACTGTTATTTTGTATGATTTGAGGGTTCAGTTAATCAGATATAATTTCCATCAACAGAATACACCTCATTGTAGCTGGAGTTCTGTCCAGGTTATAAGAGAGCAGAATTGTAGGAGCTGTGAATTGTAAATTACAAGGCTTGTGACATGATAAAGGATTTGGCTTTGACTGCTTCTGTTCTGCCGAGAGCGACGACCTCATGCAGCTAATTGTAAAAGTGATCAGTTGGAAAATTATAATCTAAAGTTCAGGTAGAGTAAAACGTTAAGCACTGTTAAAGCTGTTTCCTGTTGACGAGTGAGTCATCTGAATTTCACAATTGTTAGGAGGTGATTATTACATAAGTTTCATTGATTTTATGACAAAAAATAATTAACACCTTCATGACCCTGTATGATGCCTGTATGTAATATTTAGTTTTCTTTATAGATGGATCAATAATCATGTACTGTATGTATTTCTGAAACAAATTAAACAATAAAATATAATAGCATACAGTGAGTAAAGAGCTTTTGTCTGTATTTATGGGGGGGTGATTATTCTATGTCTAACATATTTTCAATTAGTTGCTGCGCGGGCATTAGACAACAGATAATTACATACAATTATTCCTGGCGCATTGTTCTAAAGTATGATAATCAAGATTAATACGGGCCGGTTGACTTGGTTTATCTCTAAAGCAGCAGGGGTGCGTCTTTCTCTGGCATAAATATATAATTAATTACACATTGGCAGAAAAAGTGTAGTTGCAATATATCACAATTACCAAAATTCCTCAAGACAGACCTATTTATTAAAGTGTGTGTGTGTGACACTTTCCATGTGTGGCACAGAAAAAAATTACATTAAGTTATAACAGCAATCTGAGATCTTCAAATGAAATATGGATGTTATCAATAGAGGCGATTCGCTTCGTTAATTTCAAACTCCAGTCAGTGGTTTTACTCCAGGCGGTGCGGGGGGTGTGGTGGGGGGTTTGCACAGCCTATCATATGCCTCCTGCTCATCAGCAGGGCGGGCCATATCTTCAGACCATGCCCCTTTCTTAAAGCCTGGATTAGTCAAATTGAGTTCCTACATTTGTATTGATTTAATTGGTTGCTTTGGGTCCTAATGGCAGTGAATGATGCATCAGTTTTAGTACCACTGGTGGACACCAGCCAACTGGATCTGTGACAAACTGGGGATCAAGGTTAGCTCTGGGTTACAGCACCATGCAGGCAAAAATCACTGCACACAACGTGTATGTAATGAGTTATAATGACATCTGCGTTAAACCTGCGTGCCTGTAAATAAACATAGAGCTCAGTACTACAGAAAGCTACTCTTTATACAGTCTTCTTGAAGTCTTCATTGTCAGGGGAGAAATATTGGGCCTGTATGATAGTTAAGAGCATGTTTTTCTTGCTGTTTTGTAAGCAGTTTGGCTTGGATTGACTCAGATTTGCAGCGTTTAACTCTCAGTATGTGGCTGAGACACGTCTGAGGAATGGGCTTTATTTTTAAACACAGCTAGAGAAATCACAAGCACATTGTGGGGGGGGAGATAATTCAGCCCACTTGCTTCAATGAAATCGACAAGATTTGTAAAGCTGGGTGATTATTGGTTGATTTCAGATGCAGGAATGCAGAGAACAGCAGGTGCCTGTAGGTCCAGATCAATGAAACACTGCAGTGTTAACTGATAAGATCAGATCGGTAGAGCCTCCCCACATTTCTCAGTTGACAATGAAAAACGAAAGCTTGTTTTCATATTAACATGCACTCGTGTGTGTGTGTGTGTAATGTATTTGTTCGCAGGTGGAGGGCTGTGGATTTCAAAACAAATCTGTAATGTACAATTATGCGACACAGCGCAATAAAATAAAAGAGTCCGGCGTTAATTGTTTCCTGTCTAGAACAAAGTTAAATGAGCGGCCCTGAGCTACTGTGTGTTGGATACAATGACAAAAATGTAAGCACCTACAGTAGCTGGCTGTCATAATTAGTGTCTCGTTTAGTACTGTGGGTTCCTCTGCCTATCTAACAGCATCCCGTAACCCATATTTAATCTGCCTGAAGAGGGCCCGTTCAGTCGGACCCCGGGGGCCAGTGTTTACTCCAGTCCTGAAACATTTGGTGTCATCTCTGTCTATCTCAGCGGGGATGTTGTACGAGTGCTGCATTGACACGTAAAATATCATATTTGTGCCACAGTTTACGCCTCAGACAAGCTGTCATGCTGATGGTGTTGATGAACACGGCGCTTTACATCAGCGCTCTTGGTTACTGAGAACGGTTCTGCTCAGCTCCTATGTGCGCTATAATGAGCAGAAACAACAGACACAGCTGTGGCGTGATGAAGAGGTTTTTATAAGGAAGATTTTGCTTTCTCTCGTCATTTACTTCTTCACCAACAGAGTTCTGATAAGAGCTGACAGCCGATAGGAAAACAGTGGCCTGAATAAGTCTTGCATACTGTTTCAGTGAACATTAATGAGAAAGGAAATATGTAAACGGAAAGGAAGGAGTGCTGTAGGATGAGCGCTTGTTTCATAGAACAGTAGAACTGCAAATAACATCCTTGATTTATATTTGTGAGTATTTGTATATAAAGTGTGTGCTTGCATTTCTGTGTTCTTGTGTAGACATTACAATGAGTAATATTAAATTAACCAGCTAGTTAAAACTAATTGTTATTGAAGTAGTTGATCAGTTATTGGCCCATGCGTGTTTATTGCAGATAATAACGAAATGTTTTCTTTGTTTAAGTGACATTGTGATATCAGTTATTCAGTTATTTGGGTGTCCCCATAACCTAAAGGGAATTAAAACTTTAATTAAACCTGATTCTTAACTAAACCTCAAACATTTCTTTCACCCCCAGATCTACAAATACAGAAAAATAGCAAAATTAAGGGCTGAATGAGTGGTTTGTCAATTTGTCATAGTTAAATGTAAAAATGTATTTCTCACACGATCAGTGTGTGTGGAAGCAGCAGTCGCTCCGCCTCACGCTGTGTGTGTTTCCAGGTTCATTTTCACCTAGCTCACACACGCAGGGCTTATCAAATGTGGGGACTGCACGGATGAAAGCTGTTAACAAGTACTGACTTCCAATCCTAGCGTACTACACAGAATAGAAACCAGCTGTGATTGGCCACTGTGCATCCCAATTAGTTTACAGCTGATCTCTGTCACCTGTCAGCATGAGATAGCATGAGTCTTCAGTATATCGTGAAGCAGGACGCTAAAGGAAGGAAGAACAGTGAATGCACTGATCTGACATCAGGGAATTAAATCTGATCTTGCATTTTGAATCGGACCGAATCAGCAGTATGAAAAGGAAATCTGAGGGGATGAATAATTTATGATTTTCACTGGGAATACATTAAAAAGTAAAGGTAATATTTGGATAAAAGAAATCTAGAAAATAACGTAAAATTACATCATACGTGAGAAACATATAAAATGACTTTGGAATTGTTTTTGTTGGAGCAGATAATAGTTGGTAATATAATTAGTAATATAATTAGAAGTAGATAATATAATTCTTACAATATTAATTTAGAATATTACTGTTAATATATAAACATACCATATTTGACCATTAAAAATATATATAGAAGGTAATTAAATCAAGTTTCAAATGAAACGTTACATTACACAGAAGTGTACCTCTGTAACAGTATCAGTATCTATCAGTGTTTATTCCTGGATAATAACAGTGGAAATATTCAATAGCTTTTTCTGTAGCTGTAAGGATGACACTCAAAAATAAATCCACGCTGAGAAATATCTACACAATTACACAATAAAAGTATAACAATTCTAGCCACACTCGGTCCACCAGTGCAGATATCTGAATTACAGTCAAAGTCATTCTGAAAATGACAGTAAACACACGACAACAACAGAACATCTTTACCCATAAACAAGCATGTCCTTTTTATATGCTAAAATATAAATACATATTTAAAAGAGTCAAGCTAAATGTGTACTGTAAGCATGATTACTGAGGCGTTAAATGTGTTTTACAGTCGAAACGTTCCAGGCGTTTAAGTACAGATCTACCTCAGTGTCATGATAACACCAGGATTAAAGCAGAGAAAACTTCTTCTTCAGCCCCATGTGAAGCAGAACCAAATAAAAACCCAGAGAGGTGCTGCAGAGTGAGCAGTGAGTTTAATAACCTTCATTATGTGTAGCTGTAGTTACATCTAGTGACCTAGTCAGCAGTCTTCCAGCTTATATCACGAGTTCTGGAGTCTGCTGACACCAGCACTGATGACTAATTAAACTTTGAAGCGACTAATGAAGAGAGATGTTGCCTGCAGGAGCTAAACTCAGGGTGAGTCTACAGATATTAGCATCATCATATCAGACGCGTTAAACAGACAGTGAGGCTGGTGAGCTCATCGGTGTTTGTTTCAGAGGCTGCTAGAATTAGGGGCTCACACATCACACTGCATCAGTCTGTGGCAAAGTGTAAACATCTTCTTCAGATGGACCTACCTGGACATTTACATGTGACAGATGCTTTATCCAAAGCAACCTACAGTACATTAGGGTGTATGATTTTTCCAGTTCATGCATTCACTGGGATTCAAACATATGACCCATGAGTTGCTAGGGCCTGTACTTTAGACCAAATTGTTTTTTGGTGTAATAGTAGTGGTGCATATTTGTTACATATTTTAGAGGAAAAAAGACATAAAACACCTTTTTTGTCATGCACTGATGTGTCTTTAAGACTGGCTTGTAGCATGTTGTTTGTTCACTGTGTCTTGTGATATCACAGTTGTTAGTAACAATAAGAGACGAGGGTGGGAGAGTACAGCAGTAAGTCTGGCTCTATAAATATGCACTTAGCATAATCTCCAGTTTATGAAAGTGTAAAGATGACTGATGACTAAACACAATGAAAATTGTTAATTGTGAGTAGCCTATTGGGAAGGTATTGCTTTTGTGCACAGTGTAACAATGTAAGTTAATCCCAAAATATGAGAAAATATATTGCTGTAGTTTGTGGAGGAAACGCTCATGGTGCTAAAGCATTACTGTCTGGCTGTGTTAGTAGATTTATAGACATGCAACTTTCTTTTTGTTGTGGTCATGAACAGCTCTGTCTTTCAGCTAATCTCTTCAGTGAATAAATCAGTTTAAGACACACACAGCTTTCACCTGTTGATGTGATGATGTGACCCTCAGAAACATTTCCTGATTAATCAATGAACAAATCTTGTGAATTGATTCAAAACAATCTCTGGAATGTATCAGAATCCCTGTTAGTAAAGCATCTTTTGTGAAGAGCAAATCCAATTCAAATAGAAAGATTAATCGAGTTCATTTTTACAGTCATCATCTACTGACCTTCATGTCATTAACTTTCATGTAAACTGTGTGAACTGTCTCTTTAAAGAATTCCTGCCACACGTGTGTACTGTGTGTAATGTGTCTAATTCTTCATTTGTCCACACCTGTCACTCCAGTTCTCCTGAGTGAGCAGATGTTCTTATTAAAACACACGTCACCTGCACTCACCTGCACTGTATCACTGTGTTTTGTTATGTCTCTCAACAAGCATTCATGTTATGACCGGAAGGCAGTCCATGTCCAAAAGTGTCATCTGCAGATGTCAAGACCTTTGGGCGCCATGTTGCAAATAAAACCCCCCACCAGGCCCCTCTAATCACTCGTAATTGTTCCTCTGGCCACATGGCACCTCATTAGTCAAATACAACCTCTATGAGGTATGAATATTAATGGTGAGCTCAACAGTGGTCTGGCTCCCTCTCCACAGTTAATGTTTCACATCTGTTTTCAGCACAGTACAGCGTACAGCTCTCCGCAGCAGCAGGAAGATGTTTCAGTGAATGCTGATGTGTGTCTGGGGAAATGCTTTTTCCCTAATCAATTCCTACAGGAATGTGCACAGGATTCCTATTGGAATTTCTATTATGATTTGGAACATATCTGAGAAGACTCAAATATGAGCCTTAGACTGTTGGACATTGTGTGATCTAATCACGACTCTGTGTGTTGCATTGGAATAATGTTTTGTTTTTGGACAATGCTGTAATCCTATTAGAAAATTCCCCTCAGGATTCTTTAGGACTGGTTCTAAAGGTCTGAAATACAATTTAGAAATTACAGTATGCTTTGGCATTTTTGAGTAGGCTTGAAAACATAGACAATCAACTTTTTATTTTTTTGAATGATTTGTGCCGGAAGAACATAGAATTGTTTTGTTAAAAGATTTATTCTTTGTACAGTAGTTCTGGTTTATTCTTGCTCTCACAGAAGTTTGACACACACTTGTTTCAGACAGCGCAGTTGACATGAAAAGCTTTGATGCTTTTGGCTCGAGCTGGCAGACTCTTTTAAAATGAAGTTCTTTGGTATTAGTTTCTTGTTTGTAGAGCTGTTTAAAAACGCACCTGCAGTCACAGGTTATCACAGTCATGCTAATATTCAGTACAACAGCACTCCAGCTTCAGTGATTAATACTAATCTGTTAGCAGAAGCTATAAATTCTGTTTTAATCATACAATGTCCTGATGCTGTGGAGATCAGCTGGATGTAGTTTTTATTTTTTGGATGGATCTAGTTACAGCTTGCCTGCTAAAGCTTGTTAGCATAAATACCCTGTTTGGTTTGATTGTTTGGTTTTGGTCTGTTTATGCATCATTAACTTCAAAATGACTCTGAAACAGTTTGTTTGATGGCAATGTTTGTGTTTACAGTTATGAACATCGTACAAAAGTCCCTCAGTAGTAACGGTACAGCCTGATATCCATACGACAATCCAAACAAACGTCTCAGGCTGTGTTAACGCTGAACTGCAAACAGATGTTGGAGGTTGTCTGATGTTTCTGAACATTATGTAGCATTGAGTATGTTTCTACATACAGCAATGATCCCTTGCTCCACTCATCAGGGACTTTGCCTTAGTTTCTCTCTCTGTGTCTCATGCAAACACACACAAACAAACACACACACATGCACAATCCCTTATAAACACACCACCACCATCTGCTGTTCTATCCGGTAAAATGGTTACTTAGCAACTGCCATTTTTCCTTTAAATCTTTCCATTCTTGCACAGTATGACAATGAATGTGTTTGTTCTGCTCTACAGTAAGGAACGGCATTGTTTTGAATTTGAGAGAAAATATCTTAACACCTTTCTGGGGTTGTTGGCTGTAGTGGGGCAGAAGAAGCAGCAGAATCATGTGACTGGTTGACTAATGCTCCTGTGGGAATACATGGACGTGTTCTCAGTATAGTGGAAAATTTAGACATCAGATAGAGTTTGGAATGAAAATACACAAATATTTTGAGAAAATATTCTGAAGCTGTTTATAGTCACTGTTCATAATTTTATATAAATCCATTTTAATTTATTTTTTACTACAAAATCTGTGCATTGCTAAAAAATCAAATGTTTTGTCCTAATGAAAGTATGAGTGGTGCTCGTTTACCTTGTGCTGACACATTACTGGGGTATTATGGATGGTTACTGGGGGTTGTAGGTGTGTGGATCCTGAGTCCCTGAATGAGATGTTTTTGGTGTCCTCATGCTCCACGTTTTACAGTACATGTAGGGTTAGAGACAACATGTGTCCTGTTTCTGCTTATTTTAAACTGTAATAGTGTCCATGAAAAGTGTTTCACAACTCATAGGTGAAGTGTGTCATTTCTGTGCCACTGGCATTACCAAATGAAACTGCAAAAATAATAATTGGTGTAAAACATTTTGACCGTCTACCTTTGGTTTGACTATCAGATAGCCCCGCCCCACACTCACCCCATTGGTTGAGCCAGTATTGCTGTGTTGGGCTGCTATAGTTGCTTAAACAGAGAGATGCTGATATAATAACACACACTTACACAGTGTTTGCAGTTTTTGGGAAAATCAGCCTGCAAATGTCTCTGCAGTGTGTTTCTGCATATTAAACTGGGAATGCAGGGGGTACTTTAACACAGGGAAATTACACACATCACCTTTAATAGTGTTTTTCTGCAATGTAGTGCAGGTGTTGAATCAGGCTGTGAAGTGCAGAAAAGACTCATGATTAGTGTCATAACACCCCCTAAAATAGCAACGTCTATCAGTGTCTGTTTAAGTGATGACGCTGAGGGCTTTTCCAAAACCTCCAGCCAACCCTCATATAGTGGGAGAGAGAGAGAGAAAGAGAGAGAGAGAGCTGCTGCAGTGATAATGCTCATTTCCACTGGGACATCTCATGCGTAAATACCCTGTGAGCTGGACACTGATATTATACACTGACGGTACAGTATGTGCCAGATCAGCACTTACACAAAGAATCTGACTTGGTGAGGATTTCCTCAAAGTTCTGAAACATACAGTGAACATGATGCACAGAGTAAAGTTACAGTTCTATACAAACTACATTGACATAGTATGAGATTGGAGGAATAGTTCATATGAATGAGTCATTATTCACTCACCATCACGTCATATGGCATTCTTACCTCTGTGAAACAAAGTATCAAATTCTAGGAATTTTGAAAAATTAACAGAAATTTTACAGGAATGAAGGCACACGGATGAGGACAAGTCATGTGTCAAGGAAGTGAATATGTTTTTATTATGTTTGTACAAATTACCGTAATATCTATAAATTCACATAATATTCCAACTTGGAATATTTCCAAAATACCCCAGCTTTGCAGCCCTAATAGGTAAAGAAACTTCAAACTTGTTTTATGTTTTGATAATGTCTTGTAGTTTTTAACATTTGGAGAGACACAAGCATGTGTGGATAGCTGAGTAATGAGATGAGGAGATACTGATGAAAGCAGGGCAGATGTTTGGGTTGCTACAGAAGTTCCTGACAGCTTTCAGCAGAAGGTTTCTACGGCTTGACAATAACATCAGCCATTAAAGCTCCATCTGTAGATAGATTCAGAGCTGCTCATTATGAGGTCAATTAGACAGTGTCATCTGAGAGCTTCTCAAGTTTTCAAGAGATCAATGAAAAGCAGTTAGAACACAAACCAGGGCAACTTTTATGAGAACCGCCAAACCGGTTATACTTAATACATTAAAATAAAGCCTGTTGACTTTGATAGATATATAGATGGACAGACACTCTCACAATAAATCTCACAATAAAAAATATGATACAATTCCATATGTGTGGGGTTCTGCTCTGTTGACTTTTAGCCAGTAAACGATCACGTAGCAACCAGCCTGAACAGCCTAGAGCCTAGCAACAGGCTAATAACAACTTAAATTATGCTCTGGCAACCACCCAGAACAGCCGAGCATCGTGGCTGTGGTTGTATGCGGGTGAGCACCAGTGTAGTTCATTATTGATATGACTGTCACATCAGCTTCAGTGTCTGAGCTAGTTAAGATGAATACATGTAACAATAAAAACTGACACAGTGAGAAAACACAGCGGTCAAAATCCTCTTCATTCTACAGTTTGTTATAGTTGCACATCTTTGTAGTGAATGGAAAAGAGAGATTACTGTAACAAAAACAATTACAGTACAATGGGAATCAGTGTCTTTCTATCGCATCACTGCATTCAGTCAACAGTCAGCTTTATGAGGGAGGCGTTCTGCTGATCTGTGCTCACTTCCTACAGACTGCTTCACTGAAAGAAGATTCCGGCTGCAAGGAGAAATCCTGTTTTATTCAAGCCCCTTAGCTATGGGGATTTGATGCTGGGGGTTACAGAGGATGAGGCAGGAGAAAGAGGTTGTCATCTCAGCAGTGTGCACTAGTGTTGATGTACACGCAGTGGACTGGGGTGTTTCGATGCTGATAGCATGTCAAACAGCAAATGACAACAGCTCGCAAGAAGGTTAGTGTGTGTGGAGTTCAGCAGTGACCGGACACTTTTGAGCAATCTGTTGTATTTTTTCTCTGTAGGCATTTCAAAACATTCCTCATGAATGTGTTGTGAGCTTTGAACGGAACCGGTCAGCTCCAAGATAAATTGAAACTGTGACAATGCATCTGTACACATTTCTGTTATTATTCGTTTCATATGCCATGTCATTACAGACAGATACACAATTATAACAGTTTTATTTATGACACAAATGGAAAATTCCTCTCTTCACAATCTGCCTCCCAGTGTAGCTCTAGTGTTGTACAGTAAACATGTGATGGCCGGATCTGGATGAGGAATCACTGTTTTTTGAACCCTTAATGACACAGGCAGCATGACTGTATAATTAGAGATATGATATCTTCACACATCACTCACACACTGTCCATCAACAGTTACACTCACCAGAAACATCTAAACCACAGATGCTACATGACATATCACAAGTTACACACAACTAGCAATGGTGAGAAATTGTGTGAGCCGTAGTTGTCAGCAACATATATTTATTTTGCCGTTACGAATGTTTCAATTGAAACAAATACAGGTTAGAATAGAAGAGTGGCAGAAACAAGTCAGAGTAGATTGGCGTTAGCTAACGCTATCTAGCTAGCCTGTACTTGCCTCAGAAACTGACGCTTAGATTGTCATAATGGTTTCTACTTACTGAAGCTGACTGTTAAGTGTTCTCTTCAGTGCTGTTGACAGATCTGAGGATCAGATACATTTAACCATAACTACATTAGTTATCTTATGTACAAAACTGAATAAAAGTGCTACTTGTTTGTCTCTCTCATGTTCTTCTGGTGCACACTCTCTTACGTGGCCTAACAGAAAGGTCAAACTGGCCCTTTAAATGACATTTTAACCCACTCCATCGTGCCAATATGACCTCCATCAATCAGTCACCTTTTCATAAGAACTTCTTTTGTCTAGGCCATCATTACTCCCTGGTGCAAATGTCTCAGCCTGGAGAGCTAACCCGCTGTGGCAAACATCAGGGCACGAGCGTACAGTCGCCTGGACAATGGTCCCATTGAACTGTGCCATCCCACAAATGAGAAGTGACATTATCCGTCATGACCCAGACAGAGCTGATGAGAAGTTGGAACAGGTCCAGAGGGTCTTCTGCTGTCTTCCAGCATGACCTACTGCCATATTCATCTCTCAAAACACATCAGCCAGGATTTCAGTAACCCTGCTGATATGAGCCATGAGATTCGGCACCGTCGACACATTATGCAAAACGTTGGAAATGATTAGGTCAATAACTTTCTTGTATAATTGATTTTCTTGTCAACTACTCTGATTGACTGCAGCTCCACGACACTGAAGACGAAAATATTATAGATGTTCTTGGAAGTTTTCTTACTGATGTATTTCGAGGCTGTGGTGCAGTGCTTAGAACACAAACTGTGGATTCATTTAGCCTTGGTGCTCATGTGGGTGATATTAGTTTGAGTCTCAAATTCATTTCTCTGTCCCTGTCTCCCTAACTATCTCTTGTGTTATGTCTATTTTCTGTAAATTTAACCATACAGCTTCATTTGTTTTTGAAGTCTAAAATGGTTTATTGATTGAACAATACATTCGCTACAACACGTCAGTTCACATTAATGTCTGTGAATATTATGACTCACAGAAACAGTTTGTCTGGATTGTAATTCAGAGTAAATTACTTTCTACCAAGAGTTTCTTTGTGAATAATGATTTAGGGAGTCAATACGTTTTAATATTTGCATAATCTATTATATGTGGAAGACAGTAATCTCATTTTGAAGGCAGCATGTGGAATTGTCTTTGTAATACTGCAAATCCAGGAGTTCTCGTGAACTGTAGAAACTGTCGGTGTCTGAAAGATGATAATTAGCGTCTCAAAAATGTTTCTCATTTGAGGACCAGGAGAAAGCTCCAAATACCCCTCGGTAAAAAAAACACTGGACATGTTTCTGCCTTTGGCAAGAGGACAGTATCAGCCCATAATGATCTTGTAGGAATCTCCTGGAAAATGATCAGCACCTCACCCTGCTGTTGTCAACCTGAGAGCCAGTCACATTCCACTTATTTCTCAGGTAATTAAAGCGCAAGGACAGTAAAGGTTAGTTTAAGATGATAACTTAATTATCTAAACCCTTTTTCTCCTGTTGTGGTGAACTAATGGCTTTTGTTTTCAGATTTTAAGTGTGTTCCGTCTAATGATATGCAGAGGTGCTTTGAGGCACACTGAGACCGGTGATGAAGTGATGTTGGTGAACTTAACAGCAAATTGAGATGGCAATGCCACGGATGGAGTTGTTACTAATGATCTGCTCATCGCCAGTGTCCTGACAGCTGCCCTTGTCATATGGAGGATGTAATTAAAACAAACAGTGAGCGGGCCCTGTGGTCAGAGCCACTGCTGTGACTGCAATAAACTGTGACAGGTACATGGTACGAGGCCCGCGTGACTTCACGCCACAGCTGAGAGTTTTTTTTATTTCGCTAAGCTAATTCTCTCATGTTTGTAAAGCCCTAAGCTCTTCATTCAAGAGTCTGGTTTGAAGAGTTGTATCGATTTTTCCGCACAACAAGACTGGAATTGACCGTTATACTTCAAAAATCGTTGCTTCGGGATCAATTCAGTGTTTAGTTGTACATTCAGTAGAGTTGGAGATTGTTTCCCCTGTAAATTAGCTGGAGGTGTTCAGCAGGGCCGTGAGTCTTGGAGTTTGTTTCGTTTTCTGTGTGGGAGATTGTAGCTGCGTCATGACTGGAGCAGAGCATAGAGTTTAAACAGCTGACATCAGGAGAACTGGGAGTGCTGAGAGCTCTCAGGTGTTTGGAAACAGGTCATGGTGATGCACACGTTACACAGTGTCTGACTTATGTGTTCACACACACAGGCATCCTCTCCAGGACGTTATTCATGCTCTGGCTGAATTAATCATCATAATTAGCAGACCTTGTACCATGCAACTTTCAAAATAGATCAGACCTTACAGTGATGTAGCACTTTCTATAAAAAACAAAGGAGTGTGTGTTTAGGTGCGAGCTGTCCTCTTCACTGTACCTTCCTGAGCTGAGGTACCGCGTGTTGACCTTGCTCAAACATCCTGTGTGCTCTCATTTAGTTGCAATTTAACACAAAAATGGTCTTTTTCTGTCCCTTATCCTGCTGTGGTTGTGTGATTCATTTGTATTGGTTTAACACCGCCATGCTTCTGCAGTGTCAGAGCTAAACCTCAGTGCAGCTCAGTTCATTTGATTTACCTAAGCTGGGCATGTACCTGGATTAACATCCTTGTTGAAACTCAATCTTGTTGACCAATCAGATTTTAGAGTTTGGCTAAGGACTGGCACTGAGTCTTTATTTCTCTCTGGTTTCAGGGGTGGGTTGGGGTTTGTGCTAGAAGTAGAAGATCAGGTTTTAGCTTATGATCGTCTGAAAATAACAGAAGTTTGAGTAAACATAAGATCTGGAGTATAATGTAGCGTCCACTCCAACAATGACATTAGTTATTGGATGTCAATGACCTGCTGTTCCTTTAAGTTCTACAAAGAAATCAAAGACGACAGTTGTCATCTTTTGAAGTAAAACTTTATTCACACTGTACTTCCTTATGAGTCCATTTTAAATGTGCGAGTCCTTTACATTCGAATGGATTTTGATTGGCTGTCAAATTGTTAACTTGTGATATCACTGTTATCATTATAGTTTTGGTGTCAACTTCACTCTCCACTTAAATTTAGAACAATTTAGAAAACTGTTTTGACAGTTGTTGTCTTTTGTGTTTGGCCTGTACACAAAAATATACCATCTAAAGAAAAACAAACTACAAAAGAGGCGGAAAATACACTTCTTTGTTTGGATAATTAAATATCCAACAAAAAATATCTTTCAAAGATTTAATGACAAGCAAACTTTTGTAAATCTAGTGATTATTTCACTATCTGTTAATTTTGTTTTCAGGTGAGTGTTGGGTAGATGTTTCCACAGAGATGTTGATTTAAGATCATTTGTGCTTCAGTAAATCATGTGCCCGGTGCAGATCTAAAGAAACATTAGGGCTTCAATTTTCATGGGAAGTCAGTACTCTGTCCTTTAGTACATTATTTTTTCCAAAGCAACAACTTATTCTTATTACAGAGACAGTCCCCCCACGAGTAACCTGCAGTTAAATGTTTTGCTTAAGGACAAAACAGTGGCAGTTCATGAGTCAGCTCTTGGGGGGTTTTCTTCAGTTTCCATCTCAGATCTTTAACTACTACACCAGACCACCCTGAGGCACCCTCCTTCTACTCTGCCAATACAGATAGCTAACAGTGTAAGAGTACAAATGTAGGCGTTAACGAATAAGGCAAAATATAGCAGCAAGAATACATAAAACTTGAACTGTCTACAGTGCAGTGGTCGTGCTTAAAGAGATTCATAATGTTCTAATGTGACAAGTGGTTTGCCACACACACGACAACAACACTTTGTTCAATTAATAAAGTAAATAAAAGGACATTATTTGAAAAATTTTATTCATTTCATTCTGCTTTATTAATAGAATAAATGTTTTTGTGTCAGTTTATCGATATTTTAAACATTTTTAAGTTCTTCTGTTGAACAGAACAGGCACGAGTGTTCTCGTCTTATTATTGGCTGAAAACCCAGTAAGCAGGTGTCAATCAATCACCCAGCTGTCGTGAGTGGTGGAGGTGGATTGATGGGAGTGTCTCGTCGCTGTCTGCCACACCTCCTCTTGTGCATCAAATATCTCGGCTCATATAACCTCGTGTGGAAAAGGACAAGGCATCAGTCAGGCGGGTGTCATGGCTAATTACCAGACGGTTCCCGAAAATTGAGTTTTAATTCAAAGAAAAATAGGATACCCAGCATCCCCTGCAAAAACCAATTTGCAGAGCAGTGTGTCGAACTGCTCAGTCATGATCAAGTTAATGCCTTCAGAGTCAGTTATCATTAATCAGATTTGGTGAGAATGAATTAACTGGCAGTCGCTGGATGCCATCCAGCACTGTGGGCCGGTTGCATGTGAAGGAGGATCTGTGGAACGCTGCGAGATGAACGGGCCTGTTGTGCATCAGTCATGTGTCAGTCACTGTTCGGTTCTTTCATTTCATTGCAGTCAACTTCATCTAAAGCAAAACCTTATAGAAATACCAAACCATTTACTAAACCGCTCATAAAACAACCCCACACGCCATCCCATGTTTAACGTTTTTTAGGAAAATTTGTCTCGTCTCTGTAGGGAAAAGAAGCCAAAATGTTGACGTTCCAAAAAGCACATACAGCATCATAAAAGATACATGTAAAATT
>JAZGTJ010009600.1:0-19186 GCA_036877575.1 Botia almorhae
ATATATATATACTGTATATGTGTGTGTGTGTGTACAGTTAGCATAGCAAAATACACTGCCTTAACAGCTTTTCCTCACATAAGAGGCCAGAGAAAATGTTGCTCAAATGTTTTGTTGTTGATGCCAACGGCTGTCTATCAAATTCTTTCATGTTTTGTCGGGGTAGGAAGTAGTCAAATTAGGCAGATGGTTGCACACCATACCCTCATCCTTGTAAACCTAGTAAATACGACTTGAGACGTCAGTAAATGCATGTTCAGTTGCAGTGAGGATAGATATAGCTTGTGGCAACCATAGCGTGTTTTGTATGGTGAGTTATTGTCTGCTGAGAGCGTAAAACATTTGGCAGATACTTTTAAGTAACTAACATTGCATTAAATATGTACATTTTATTAGTTCATGCACTCCCTGAGAATCGAACCCGTGACCTCATGCTTTGCTAGCTTTGAGCTACAGCAATGTCACGCTCTTGAATCACCATAGAGACACTTGGAAACCAATGAATACATTTCAGCTCTGCATATAAAGACATTTTTGTTTACATTTGTACAGTAAAGTGATAAGGCAAAAAAAAGATTTTTTAGGTCACATTAAAGTACATATAGGACATAAAGGAAATTGTGTTTCATTCTCACTGCATGATGTATGAAACGGGTTTGGTTTGCTTTGATCTCTATGGAAGTGCTGGAATCGGAAGGCAAGTCAATCAGGCCAGGCGTGTGGCCTCTGACAGCTGAAAAGACTGATGGCTGCAGCGGAGGCTTTCATACTGCACCTCCACGTCCTCTTTTATTTTTAGGATGTCTGTGTCCTAGCAACAGGCTTCTCGAGGATTGCCATGAAAAGCAGATGAACTGCTTTCATATCGATTAGAAACACAGTATCCATAGTTCTTGAGTTTTTAAATAGGTGGATTAAAATGATTTTAATAAGGTGCCAGGAAAAGAAAGTGGCTTTTATTTTGAAAGGCAGTTGTATATTAAGAAGCTACATTACAGTTCTGTATTAAAGGTATTATTGTATGATCGGAAATAATACTGTTTATACATATATGTCATTGTCTCTTGTCGGTTACTGTTTGTATGTTCATGCTGTCTTCATGTCCTGCTTGTGGTTTTACATTATCTGTCATGTTTGGATTCATTAAACACTTACCTGCACATGGGGACAACTTGTCACAATACCAGTGAACAATAAATAGCGTTTAGTTAATTGAATTAGCATTTAAGTTAACATTAATCTAGATGAATAACTGCTGTAAAAATGTTTTGTTCGTTGTTAGTTATTGATACCTAATGAATAAACTAATGTTAAGTGAATTGAACCTCAGGGAAGAGTAGTGTTACCCGTTCTCTGTATTTTAGCTGTCCTGACAATTGCCGCATTTAAAATTTCAGTGGTGACGATCACCACCTGATAAAGTAGAGAGGCCTTTTATTTTCCCTGACTCTGCAGATCTTGATGTATCCTCAGGGCATCTCCAGCCAAGCCCAATCACTCCCCAGCCCCAGACACGGCGCTCTGCCTCCAGTCACCCATCCAGAAAATATCTGATCTATCTGCTGCTTATCAGAATCTGTAGGTCTGGCAAATCCTCAGAGGAGTTTAAATCTCCAGCTGGGTGCAACCCGCTCCAACCTAAATACTGTGGTGACTAGAACCTCTGCTCAGGTTCCTCGTGATGGCATAGGACTTTGAGGCACCAGTAACTTGGACATCAAGGAGGCGACGAATGTAATGAGACACATCAAGAATCATTAATTAAAGAGAGAGAGAGAGAAACAGGGGAGAGAGAGAGAGAAAAAGAGAGGTCCAACTTTTCTGCCCACCTTGCCTCAAAGGAGCAGCAGCAGCACGTAGACATGTAACAGTACAAACCTGCTGGGTAATTCATGTGAGGTGAGAAGGTTCAAGGCTGTTATTTGAGTTGCTGATGTCACGTGGATATTGGATATATGCTGTAATCTCCTGCCATATTTGACCGTCATTATTTATTATTATAGAGGGGTAAGTTGATTGAGAACTGTAATGCAGCTTTTAATAACAAATAATAATAATAGTTATTGATTGGTTTACATTGAGGCCTTGGTGCATTGACTTTAAGTAGAGTGAGTGGCGTTGCATTGAATGACACTACAGGTTTGACTGAGCAATGCTGATTAGGGGAGTGTGTTCTGCTTTAAAACAATTTGCAATTCTATGGTGCTTTGGCACATACATAATTTGCAGCACATTTAATATCTCTGAACATTTTTTAAGCATTTTAAAGGTTTTCAGAAGTCTTTTTATAAGAACAAAATATTATTTCTAGAAACAAAATATTTTATGTAACATTTACACATATCTGACAGATTCGGGACAATTAAGATGTCTAATTCACACGTGTAAGACCCAGTTCAGTTTCACATTGTTTGTGTAATGTACCACGCGGTGCCCTTGTGGTGCACGACAGATGCAAGTTGCAGCTTCTCAGTAGGCGAGCAACAGGAAGTCTGCAGAGGAAGTGATGGAGGCTGCCAGAAGAGCCTCTGTCAAAACTGATCGATAATCCGTAATCTGTCAAGGATTATTTATGTTGTGTCAGAGAAATAGTAATATCGGATCTTTCATAGTTCCACCCTGCTCAACTCAACTTCAGTCTACCGAAATTATTAAGTGCTGCTCTGCAAGACTGTAGCTACATATTGGGGATTAGATAAAACAAAATACAGTTTATAAGGTTTTGAGGTTCCCCCTCAACATTTTTGGTGGCTAAAGCCCTGCTAGCTAAATTTGTTAGCATACTCATGCTTTCTCTTTTCGCATCTTAAAGGTAAACTTTGCAGTAGTTAAAGATGCATCTGCTTGCAGCTGAAATTCCGCCGCTGTGTCCAGTCCAGGAAGAACTCCAGCAGTCCTGCTGCTGGAAAAAAATGTCTTTGGCTTTCATAAGAAGCATGTCAGAATAGAGCTCAAGGCATTGTCTTCTAAGTAGGTCACAAGGCATATAGAGTTCTGAAACACTGCAGAACCTCATTGAGAGTTCTGTCAACATTTCTTTTGAAAAACAAGCTCCTTGACCCTGTTTGTTGTTGGTTGTTTTTACGTTTCTACTATTATTTATTTCTTGAATGGAAAATTTAATGTCTTTACGCAGTAAGCTTTGTACTGTGTTCTAGCCTGGGGCAAAATGACAAGTTTCCAACATCACATCATTTTTCTGGTCTGCACTGAAATCACTGCTAATCAGAACGTTTTTAAAGTTTAATATGCAGCTATGTGGAACCGTCATTGGACCAATGGGATATCACTGTGGGCGGGGCTACTGAGCATGACAACTGATTTAGAAACACAATTAGTGGAGAAGTGTCATAACATTTTATCAGTCGCTTGTCACTTTGTGTCACGCCTGAAGCGTCTTATAAATACTAGGACAGTGTTATGAAGGCCTGTAACAGTGAACAGTGTAGTGGCAGGACTTTTATTTTGTATTTTTCAAAACTATTGCATTGTTATTGCATATTACAAAAATTGAATTTTTTCAATTTTTTCCACCTATTGTCTATTAAGGGCAGTAGTTAATCAACTGCTTCCCTCTGGGTTAGGGTTAGGCTTGTAAAGTATTTATTTGACTGTGTGTACTCATCTTTCTCATTCAGGTGAACTTCGTAGTATGTCAGCTCTGTGCTCTGCTCACAGCAGTGTGGTTCAGAATCTATCTGCACCCCAGCAAGACCAGTCCTTTCGTGAGGCATGTGGTGGCCACACTGCTGGGCATCTACTTTGCTCTCTTCTGCTTTGGCTGGTGAGTCTTTGCCTTCATACTGATGCATCACTCTGTGTTGAAATGAAAACCAGCCCCCCCACCGCAGGACTGTAGGATATTGGCGTGACATTCCAGACAGAAGAAAGACACGATCGATGGGAAATGTAGCCATCTGTGAAATGACAAGACATTTGATACAGAATAAACAAACGGCGTTTAGTGGACAAAACAGGGAGCTGAGGTGTATGTTATACACGATCTGTATCAAGTTTTGCGGTATTTTTCAGTTGTAAATAAATACACAGATAACTTCCTCCAATCTGTCCAGGTTAGATTGTTAATAGGCAGAGGTGAGACTTTTTCTGACAGGCTGATATTGAGGCTGATTACGATAAACAGAGCGAATTAAATGAATTAATTAGTATTCAATTTTTTCTAGAATTTAAAAAAAAATATAAAAAATATATATATTGTTTTTCAGCATGTTGATAAACAGCGCATCAGAAAATGGATATAATAGCTAGATCGCAGTCTGATTATGTTGCAAAACCTCCATTTTAAAAAGGTTTCCTTAAATCAATTTTGTTTTTGCGTCAGAAATAGATCCTCAATTCCAGTATACCAGAGAAAGATCCATTATTCTAATGTTATTTCTGCTGTTATTTTAATGTTATTAATAGAGCAACATTAGAGAAAGTTCTCCCGATATTAACGTAGTTTTAGATACATTAGCGCATGCTTCACTTTGAGCTTCACACTAAAACTTATTGATGTCTCGGAGGTGGCTGAAATCTTAAACTCATTACCATCTCATTAAATAAGACAAACACATCAATAGGCCACACTCATGATGATAGATAGATTTCTGGCTGCTTTGTTATTACTGTTAATTAGAGGCATGTTTTAAACCCTTGTTAAAATGTCTTTATGTGCGCGTGTGTGTGCAGGTTTTGTCAACATTGTGGGGACCAAATGTTCCCGCAAGGAAAATAAAAGTTGAAATTACCTACAAATAATGTTGCCAATGGGGAAAATAAACATACAAGGCTTTATAAACATACAAAATAATGTCTTGCTGTGTCTTACTCACCCTCATGTCATTTCCAACCTCATGTCAGACTTTTTTTGCTTCTGAGAAACACAAAAGAAGATGTTTTGAAGTATGTTGGTAACCAAACAATAGTGGCACCCATTGACTTCCATTGTATGGACACAAAACCACCAAGACATTTCTCAAAATATCTTCTTTTGTGTTCCATAGAAGATAAACAGTCAGATTTAATCTGAAATGACATGAGGGTGAATAAAGGATGAAAAAAATAATTTGTCTCTTTAAAGGACAGAAAATCAGTTAGCTTGAAGTCTGCTTTCATCTACAGCGCAGTCTTAAAGGAACCTGTGAAAACATTAGCATTGATGTAACTAATTTAGCGGAGTGATAGATATTTTTATTGATGCGCTGTAATTTCAGACCCATAAATAGAGTGACAGCACCATCCTGTTGTTCTTGTGTAGTCATCCTGAAGCAACGATGCAGTCATGTAAACAACATTTACAGCTCTCTCATTATCTGTAAAGTGAAGGAGAGAGAATGTGTGGAAGGAACATGTGTGTAATACAGTTTGTTGAAGTGTGTGTGTGTGTGTGTGTGTGTTTGACTCTTCTACAGGTATGCTCTTCATTTCCTGCTTCAGAGTGGAATTACATACGGCATAATGATTCTGACTGGAGTCGAGCACATGCACAAGTGAGTCTATTTGTTCACCAAAACGTTTGTGTAGCATTGGGAGAGCGTTGTTGATCATGTTTTTTCTCTGACTTAAGCTTTGATTAGCATTAAGCATAAAATCACAATCTACACCTTCTTAAGAATCCCATTTCTGTGTTCATGTATTTGGCTGAAACAGGAAGAAAGGGTTTCCAGCTAGCAATTTTAGATTGTAAGAACGTTTCCCTAACATTTCTATTACGTAACAAAAGGGTTAGAAATATTATTTTGAATGTTCTAGGAACATTTAAAATTCCAGTTTTTGGATGTTATATTAATGTTATTACCCGGTTATAAGAATGTTATTGAAGCAGTTGTAAATTCTGTAACATTTTTAAAGTGTTCTACTAACTTAAAAACAATGTTTTAATATACACTACATAACGTAAAAAAACGCGTTGTTAACGTTACCGCAAAAACATTTTTGATAACTTTGAGAGAACATTTTAGAAAATTATAGCCAACGTTTTAAGAATGTTTTCTGTTAGCTGGTAAGGGCATATTGCAATGCTCATCCCTTTAAACTGAAACTCATTACTTTAAATTAGCACATTGTCATGTCAATCCTATAAGGAACTTTAAACTTTAAGGAGTGTCTTTCAGTTGGATCGTCCATTTTGTCCCCTGAGTATTATGATGAAAGTTGTCCCCTCTCACAGAAACAGACACTTGTGATGAAAGAGCTGAAAACTGACCCACAGATAATTATAATGAGAAAAAGATCATTCCCTTCAAACGTTGACCACCAGGTACTCGTCTCCTCACGGTTGTAATAAAAAAAGCCATTATTTTCCTGCTGCTATCCTGCCAGCTGCCAAAAACTTTTTACTAGGCAGTAAATATAAAACTGCCTCCATGTCAGACCTTTGCCAAATAGCCCTTTAGGGACACTTTGCTTCGAATGAGGTGATATTACTGTCTTAGGAAGATTCAGGGCCAGTTGTTGAGGTAGACAATTCTTCCTGACATTTAGCTGTTTTCTATTGGTGGGGTATGCAGACAGGGTTCATGTGATTGGTTGTGTCATTTTGGAAAACATGATGTGGCTGAAAATATTTTTGGGCTATTTTAGGATGATTTAAGGAGATGAGGCAGTTTTGCATCCCTGCAAAACACACTCGCGTTCTTGAATGGAAAGCATTCGCTGTACACACACACACACACACGCACACACCTGGTCTATCTTTGTGCTCACACCTGCAGTCTTTGGGGACCTGAGCCGAATGTGTCATCACTACTGCACAAGTGTGTGTGCGCAAGAAAGAATGAGAGAGACTTTTTTGTCCGGTCGGTGAGATTACCAAAAGCAATATCTTGTTTTCTAACCAGGCACAGTTACAGGACAAAAGATTTACAACTTTCTGTTGTTTATCAAACACAGAAGGAGCAAGAAAGGTTGGCATTTGGAAATAGATATTTTTTATGTTGGAAATTTTGTTTGGAACAGCTGCTTGCAAAACCGGCAACGTGACAAACTTTGGCCAATCCAGTGATTATCTTATCAGGGTTTGTACAACAGGGTTTTGATTCAACTGTAAATAATGTAAAAATTGTTATTTTCACCAGTTTTGTAGGAAAAATAATAATACAATAAAACCGGGTGTAATAATACAATAACAAAATGAGCAAACACCCCATAGTGCATGTTTCAAAATCTGCACGTGTGCTTTTCTCATCCAGTGCTGTTTTAATTTCCGCAATCATTTTTTTGCAGTGTGTAAGAATAGGGGAGAGGTGAAGTCATTAATTTGTGTAGAAGACAATGGCCTGTACACACACGCACACACACACACCCTGCAGTTCACTCTCTGCAGATCAAAACCTCTCATCACTTTTACTTCAGTCTACTTCAGTAAACATCACTCTGCTGTTTGTTTGACTTTTTTTAATAGTGTTTGGTTTTATTTCCAGGTTTTAATCTGTTAATTTTTACGGCATCCATTAAAGTCACCATCCATGAAATCAAAATATACTATTCCTATTTGTTGTGATATTGCGGGATTTAATATAAATGATTTATTCATGCACATATTTTTTTTAATTCATGTGATGTCATAGTCTTTAATCAAAATCTGTAAATGTTTTTCTGGAAATGCAGTCCTTCTCTGATGATGTCAGTCTGACGGCTTGGGCGGAGCCAGAGCCTTTAACCACACCCCTCCAACGGTAGTCTGTTGCGAGCTTTAAAGTGCTTACTTATCTGTCAATCATTTCCCAGTGGAAAAAAAAGCTTCTTTTTTTTTAATTACCTTAGAACACTGAAGTCGGTTGCAACTTCCTGTTCACGTAGACGTTAATCTATGATGTCTGTGGTCAATGGAGGGAATTGATTAGATACGTTCAAAAATCTGCAGCCCTTTAAAAAAGTAGTACTGTAACACCTTTTCACAACAAGACAAGCGGTTTGAGGAATGATTACAATTTTTATAATACAATTATAGTTAATATTAACGATGAATACCTTTGAATTGTTATGCTTAAAAATGCAAATATGCTCTTCGCAGATACTGTTTAGTGGTTGCCCTGAGTTATCTCAGCTTCTGTCAGATCACTCGGGTTTACGTCTTTGATTACGGAATGTACTCTGCCGATTTCACAGGGTAAGATATACAAGTACAGCGTTTTCTCATCTCAGCTGCATTATTGTTGTTTTGAACCCACATCTCTCTCTCTCTCTCTCTCTCTCTCTCTCTTTGTTTCTCCATGACAGGCCCATGATGGTCATCACGCAGAAGATAACCAGCGTGGCCTTTGAGATCCACGATGGTGAGAGCAACGTGCAAGCGTTTGGTTAGGAGGTTTATGAAATGATGCAGGGAGTTGCATTTGCCATTCTGACCGCCAAATGTGCTGCCAAAGGCCCTGAGAAACTAATAAAAGAAATGGTAAACAGAGAGATGCAATGAAAGCAAATGAAAACAAGCCCCGCCCCCTTCTCCCCTGCCCTCTGTTGTTGCACAGGCTGACAATAGACCCCGATGATGTATGGGACCCTAGAGTGCATTCTTAATATTAACATTATCACTAATTCATTTCTGTCTCTTCTGCTGAGTTCAGCTGCTTCCTGTAAGCCTTTATTATAGATGCTCAGCAGCAAAGCAGATTCCCCGTGCGCTTTTGTCACCTCTGCTTTAACCTCATTGGTCGTCTGGTGTAGGATAAGGGTTCAGGGTGTGCGCAAGTGTATGGAGTGTAGAAACGTATCAGAATTTTCTACACCGCTTATACTGTGGGAAATATATCTGCACAGATAAGATAATAAAACCATTTTATATTACCTAGTGCATTGCCAACCTATGGGCGACATTTTGCCTTTCGCTGTAGCTTTAGTGTAATGCTACATTCAGGGTGCTGAGTGACAGTGTAAATTCAGGTTAGGACCACCATATCTGCCAGTGAAATACACACACAATACTGATGTACAAAAATACTGATTCAAAAAAAGAGAAATTAGTCATGAGCCATGTCGTTTGTAAAGTATTTATTTGACTGGATTGTGTGGACTGGATTTTTGACTAAACCATTTTCATATACAGAACAGCGTAATAATATAAGCACGAATACATGAACATTACTGTGATGTAACATAAGATACACAATGATATAAAAGTCAAAACACAACCCGTATGTAAGAGTAAAAACAATATGTCTGCCAGGACTCAAAGCGAATATAACGTGGTTTCATTCGCCCGATGCCCTGAATAAACCGTCACTGATATTCCCTGTGGTCCATAAGACACTAATAGTACAAGGTCCCTCAAGGGGTCCTTGCTGACCTCTGTCACTTCAGAAGAAGCTGTCCTTCCTCAGCTCTCGCACTTGTTGGTGCTTGTATGCGCGTCTAGCCCGTTCTCTTCACTCCTCACTGGGTCGGTCATAAACTTTAATGAAAACATATTAAGTGCCTTGTATTGCTGTGTGCATAACAGTGGCAATAAAACAACAAGAAATTATTCAAGACGCTTCCCCCCCGGGTCGCCTTGCCTCGTCTTAACATGCAGGAAGACAAACAACAGAGGCAGAGGAGACTCGTGAGTCGACTGCATGAACTCTGAGTCTATTTACAACACCTCCTTTGCCACTCTAATTACCTCTGTAAATCAGAGAGAGGACCAAAGGAGTAAGAACAAACCACAGAGTTTAGCCTGTTTAGCCTGTAGCGTTCCTCCACTGTAGAAAGATGCATACGTTCGAATCAGAGAGAGTTTTATTGCGCTAATAAATGAAGTTTCATGTACAGACACCCAGACATTCAAATACAATTTGAGTATTATTTTACAATGAGTAAAATATATAAATATACAGAGACTTAGATTTGCCATCACACTCTATATAGTTCACACCAAAATGAATGCTGTCATTTACTCATCGTTATGTCATCGTTATCGTATGACTTATTTTTTTGTTTTGTGAAAACAAAACAAACATTTTAAAGAATTAAATCAAAAGATAAAATTAAATAAGTTATTAAAATAGTCCATATGATTTCTGGGCTGTATTCCAAAACATCCGATGACTTAGATACAATGATTAAGTCTAATACCTCCATGTGATCGTTTAGCATTTAATAGGTATTCCAACTAAATCGTTACTTTATTTTGCATTAATCAATTTTAATGTCATTGGCTACAGCGGCTAATTGCTTAAAATGATAGTTCATTTTGTTATTGAAACACATTTCAAAGACAGAAATATTGATGTAAATTGAAAATCAGCATAATTGTTTTAACCATATCCTCTAGTCTTAAGCAAAAGAGAAAAATAAATGACAGATCTGCCCGCCAGAAACCCCGCCCACTTTTCCGGCAAAGATGGAGAGATGTGACGGAGAAATCAATGTTGCTGGATTTGAAAAGTGGGATTGATCGATTTCTTCTTTATTATTGGCAGGAATGGCGAGGAAAGAAGATCAGCTTAATCGGGGTCAAAAACTGCTGGCAATAAGGTTATATGTTAACAATATCAAGACATTAAAGACCCTCGCATGGACCACTAGATATTAAAATGTTTAATGTGGTCTACAGGTGTATGTTAATTGTTTTGAAATGGACAATTTGGTCAAATTAAACCCTAAGTCAATTACGGTCTTTTGCTGTATGTAATTGTGTATGTTACTCCAACGTTTCCTCTATGTTTGTGTTTTTACCCAGGCGCATGCCCAGTTTACTGGAGTACTTCAGTTATAACTGTAATTTCATGGGCATTTTGGCTGGTCCCACCTGCTCCTATAACGATTACATTGCTTTCATTGAGGGCTCCCCCTGTCGCCATAGAGACCAAGAGACCAATAGAAAAGTGAATGGAAAGAGCAGGCTGAACGACCCTTCACCAAACGTTTGTATTTTTACTGTTTTTAGAACTTCAGTCGATACACTTAGTCACATGTCACAAAAAGACTGAAAATCAGATGCTCTTGTAAAACGAATAAAATTCTGTTTATTACAGAATATTTACGGCTTAATTGAATTTATCATGCTTTGAAGAGAGGCTCTGTGTTAAAATTCAACTCTGAGGTGAATCAGTGATATGAGAATTCTGATTCACTGGGACTGGTATACTGGTTTTGGTTTTACTTCTTTCTGTAATGATATATGATTGACTTCTTCCAAGTTCATGTTCGTTTGTGACCCTCTGTCACTGTTGTTTCACAGACAGCGGTCATCCAAAAACTGTCCACCTGCTTCATCTCGCTGCTGGTCTTCCTGTCCGTCTGCAAAGTCTTTCCTGTGGAGCGTAACGTTGATGATGATTTTATCGCCGCCACGCCCTTCTACGCTCAGGTGGTCTACCTGTATTTATCCATGCTGACCACCCGGCCTAAATACTACTTTGTTTGGACTCTGGGTGCGTGGACTTCCTGTCTCTTCTCCTTTCATCTGACTAGCGCTCACTCTCTCATTCATATTTTTTCATATTTTTATTAAAACATCCTCTGTTCTCATCTTCTCTTATTTTTTATCTTGCATCGGATAATATATTTTATTTATTCACTTTTGTGTGTCTATTGTTTTTTTTGTCCTGCTCTCAAACTGTCTTTGTGTTATTATGTGTTACATGTGTGTCTGATGAATCATACTGGTAAGATGATTTGTTGAGGCACAAGCAATAGTTTCTCTTTCGCGTACTATCATTATCATTTATGGTTTATCTGGGGTGTGATTAATTACGCATTGGAACGCATCATCCATCACCGTGTTCTGAGGACTGGGTTGTGTGACCCATTTGAATTGGGATCAACATCTTACACAACACAGACTCAGTCTTAATGACATGTTGTGTTGCAGTTCCCCCATCAGGCGAAACATGGAACTGAAGGAAAACGTCTTACAAGAGCACCTATGCAATAATATATAATTTATGTGATTAATTACAATGTAAATGAACTATATGTTGCATGTAATGATAATACTCAATATACACATATTTAAATTGTGGGGAAAAACGACAAAACTAATCCAGAATCAGGTAATGCCTTCTGTATAAACAATAGGAAAAAGTCACTGACTGAATTATAAAAATGTATATCTGCTTCAAAGTAACACTGGAGGTAACCAGGTAATTTATAGTGTATTTTTTATTAATTTCCACTTAAAATATTTAATTAAATACATACTGGTCTTTCTGAGTGCCTTTTTTCATAAAACGATTTTTACAAATTCTTATCGGACTAGAACAGTCATGGAACTCTATTGGTTTAGATATTAAACTCATAACATTGATTTGTCTTTCACATCTCTTTACTTCTGTTGAAATAGCTGATGCCATTAACAACGCAGCAGGGTTTGGTTTTAATGGTTATGACAGTGATGGTGTGCCACGATGGGATCTCATATCCAACCTCAGGATCATGAATATAGAGGTCAGTCCAGCTGCTGGTCTTTTTCTCAGAGCTTTGTCAGAATGTATCAGAATTTGTATGTTCATTTTTATTTTGTTTTTCAGTCTGCAACCAGTTTTAAGGTTTTCCTGGATAACTGGAATATACAAACAGCGCACTGGCTTAAAAGGTACGAACTGTGAGAGCGTGTGGATTGTGTTTTAATTTACACTTACTGGTCATCTGTCTACCATCACAATTTCACAAATGCTGGGCTTGTTTGAAATAATAAATGACCTAGATTTTCTGAAAAGGTGTGTGAAATGGCGCCCTCTCGTGGTCTCAAGTCAAAAAGGATTTTCATACGTTAGAACAGTGGTTCTCAAACTGCGGGCCGCGGCCCCCTGGGGGGCCACCAGATGGCGCAAGGGGGCTGCATAGAAATTTCTAGTTTAGGAATTTAAAATTTTTACCTATGTGCAATCAGGATTGTTTTTTATAAAATATATATTTAAAAAATATTTTAAAATAAAATATTTTAATTATACGCATTTTTAATATGCAATATCAGAGAAAAAAGGCTACAAAAAGAATTGATTTTCCGGCATTGTATAAAGTCCTTTGTTTTTGGTATAATCCAAAATTCTTAAAGTAAAATCGTAGGTTTGACAATGTTTTCGTCATGAGTTTTCTTTGGGGGGGGGCACAAATGGATTCACAGTAAACAAGGGGGCCTCCTGCTGAAAAAGTTTGAAAACCACTGTGTTAGAAATATACACAAAAAATTAAAGCAAACAGAAGATTCAAGGCATTCATGTACTTCAAGATGAAAAACAACATTTGCAGCTTCAATTTTTTAGATACATTTTTCATGTTGTATTAGATCTATTTTGGTAATCGTGGTAGTTCATGTAAAGGTCAAATCAGCATGTTCTATTATGTGTTGACTACCTGTCTATTGTCTTGTGTAGGGTATGTTATGAACGTTGTCCTTATAACCCCACTGCTGCCACCTTTCTGCTGTCAGCCATGTGGCACGGGGCGTATCCAGGCTACTACCTCACCTTCCTCACTGGCATCGTCATCACACTGGCAGCCAGAGCTGTGAGTGACATCACACTGTACCAGGCATAAAATTTGTTATGTTTGCTTGTGTGTATAGTGCATTTAAATCGATCACTTTCGTTCTCAGGTGAGGCACAATGTAAGACCATACTTTTTGGGCTCACCAACTCACAAGTTTGTGTATGACATCATCACATGGGCGGCTACGCAGATCGCCATTTGTTACACAGTGGTACCGTTTGTGCTGCTTTCTGTGGGCCCCTCGCTCAAGTTCTACAGGTGGGCGGAGCAAACAAGAATAAATACTAAACAAATACTAAAATTACATTAATAATACGTGTTGTGCTGCAGTTATGTGATTCTGTAGCTCAATAATGCATAATAATGCTAATCAACGGTAGAGCGTTGCATTAACAGTGCAAAGGTTGTGGGTTTGATTTCCACGGAACTACACGTACTGACTGAATGTATAGCTTGAAGTCGCTGTGGTTAAAAACATCTACCCAATTTGTTAATGTGCATAAATGCATGAATAGGTTTTGCATCAGATGCAATGAGGTCAAATCAGAATAATTCATTTCAGTTCATCTGCTCTCTTCTACACTCTACAGGTCATGGTATTGCTGCATTCACATAGGCTGTATACTGCTGGCCATCGCTCTGCCTGTGAAGCCACGACACCTGCGACTAAAAGAGCAACAGTCTGCCCTTCAGCCAGGCCAGGAGACCACAGACAGCAACAGCAACCAGAAGCAAAAAACTACATGAGTCTTGGAACACCATAACAACACCTAATTTCTATATACACACAGACTGGGCAAATGTACCTATTCTCCAGCCACACATGAAAAGAGTTGTCCATTGGCTCGGGATGTAGTGATACCAGGATTTAACTGTGATTTAAGATGATGGAATTAAATCTGATTGGAAGGTGAAGTTGCCAAGTAAACACAGTTATATAAAATGACTTGACCTTACCTTTGTAATCCATCTTGCCAACAGCAAGTATTAGTGTCCGGACCTCGCGGTCTCGTATTGGACTGTAAATAGGATTTTCTTGAAGGGTACGAGGCCTGTACCATTTGAAACAAGAAATAGATGGCAATATTACGTTCGGAAACAAAAGGAGTGTTTATATGAGAGGAGCAAACAAAATAAGTATACATTTTATATAAAGTTGCCCACAAAATTCAAAGATGTTATTTCAAAGACACATGATCTAAAAGGATACAATACGATTTGATTTCATGTCTGCGCCTACAAAATGGAGCCCTTGAAATTTTGTTATGTTTGTTATGGTCTCTCGTAACGTCTCGTCCATGTAGTCTTAACATAAAGGTCTGAAAGTTATATGTAATACATTCCACTCTAAAGACCAGAGATTATTTTCCCATGAATGAAAGTATTAGATGTATCAAGTCTCAGTTGGGAATGTTGGGAACGTTTAACCTGTATTGGAATGTTGAGGTAACATCTGGGAAACTAAACTGATAGTATAGTGCTGTTAAATGTGACTGGTGAGAGTTTATCAGACAGTGATTCTGTATGTGTCGTGTTGCACGTTTTGGCCTCAAGTTTGGCCTGCTGAAGGAAGCGGATGTCTGTATTAAAGTTCATTGAGATTGTGGGGGACGTCCTCTGCACTGTCTGTGTGGACCTGAAACATTTTTTTTTTGCAAGTTATGTGATTAAAAGAGGTCTTTATACAACTTCTCTGTGTATTTGTGTACTTTTTAAGTTATTTGTGTAGATAAAGTTTATTTATCTTCACTTTATTCTTACAAATCACAGCTACAGGTGTTCCTGTATCTTAATTGGCAGAGCATTGCATTAGCAGTGCAAAGGTTGTGGGTTCGATACCCAGGGAACACACACTGATAAAATATATAAACTGAATGCCATAAAAGTTGCTTTGGATAAAAGCATCTGCCAAATGCATAAATGTAAAGTTTTAATCCAGTAGTGAAATGTTTGAAACATGGATCATTTACGAGGTCTTGTATTCACACATGCTTTGACCCGAGTCGTCCATGCATAACATCTTCCCTTTGCTCTGCAGACTTTAACCGTGCACTTTGTCCAATTACTGATAATAAGTTACTTGATCTTGGTGACATTATGATATAGCTTGTTGCCCTGATAAGGAAATATTACAACCACAGGATTGTCTTGGTTAAACGTATTGCCTCTTTTAAAAGAAACCACCCAGTATTAGAAAATATACATTAAAATAAACAATAAAATAAACATTTAAGACAATAATGGGCAAATGAAAGAAAACCAACACTTTACAATAAGACACATGTAGTAATATTAGTTAATACATTAGCTAACAAAAACTAACCATAAACAAAGTTTTAACAGCTTGTTATCTTTGTTAATGTAAGTTTATGCAAAAGCAAGGGTTCATTGTTCGTTCATTTTAGTTCATTGCACATTTACTAATGTTAACAGACACAAATGTATTCGTAAATATTGAAATGAACATTAAACAAGACTGTTGCATGCTGTATACTGTAAGTATTGTTAATTGTTTATGTTAACTGATATTAACAAACGCAACCTTACTGTGCTAACGATTTTAAAAAGCATATTATGTATCTTAATATATTTCAATGACCTATCACGTGCATTGTTCCTATTAAAGGAGCGGTTGACTGTAAAATGTTCGCATACTCATGTGATGCGTTACGGGCAGTCGCCGTGACGTCACGCAGTGTGTTGTCAGGGACTCGTCGGGAAGAGAAACGGCTCGGCTCTCGCTTCTTCAAAATGGCTGTTGTTGAAGATGGTGAATAGGAAGAAAGAAACGCCATAGATCGAGATCAGAAGAGAAATACGGCTCTTTAAACGGACCTACAGTCAGCGGAGTATTTCGACGTTTCGTATCTGTAAGGTACGGCTCGTATATTCGGAGTTTTAATCGCGATTGAGGATTGATGCCGCGTCTGATTGACAGTTCATAGTCTCTTAACCACGGCTGTTTAAACGGCAATAACGCGCATTAGGCTGTGAAAGTCAATAGATATGAATGTTTACCGTGAATAATATTTTGTTCGTGATGTATGTGTACTAATATACTGATATAAATACTGATGTTTTTCTGCGCGGGGTTGTTTTGATGGCGATTAATTGGTTGGTCTCCCATAGGGAGTGAGTCCGTGCATCAGCACGCAGACATGTCGACCTTGCAGATGAGACACAACCCGCCCTGTTTATTTACAGAAATGCATTCTTTGGTATCAATTAACAATAGCATTTACACAGCCAAATATATCAACGTAATTGGGACTTTATGGTCATTTATTGTAGTCATATTATCATTTATCGTTTCTTTTGTTTTACAAATAAATACATTCGGTTGCACAGTTATTTTTTAATATGTACACGCATAATACATGCACACATATTACATGTATGTGTATATATATATATATATGTGTGTGTGTGTGTGTGTGTATGTATCATATATATCGTATATATCGTGTATATAATTTAAAAAAGTCCATTTTGTAACATATACATATAAATATGTAGGGTTTCTGCTATAGACCCAAGGCTCTGTGTGCACCGTGCACTCTTGGTCCCCATAAATTCTTGGCTTGACATCATTCCAGAGCAGACGGTACATACTGTATAGACATACTGTAGACATTCAGATAAGGTTAGGAGACAGTGTGAGGGTGCTGCATGGTCATATAGTGGTTTATAAGAATACCTTTGGTGTCATGTTTCATTGACAGGGCAGTACAGAGCTGCTTGGACTGGTCGTGCTACCATATTTACATTGTTGTCGTCTTCATTTTTTTCCTGTAATAAAGTGTCATTTATATAGCTTTCATAAAGAGCCACATTCCATTGTGGATTAATTAAAGGTAAAACGCTGTGATATGTTGTTATTAAAAATGTATTTACATTGACTTTCAGCCATACAGGGCGGTGCCAGTTGCTGTGTGTATTGTCATTATACATTATATAGTCAATGCTTTAAAATTAATTTTTGGCCATTGGAAGCTCCTGTCTGTCGGCTAGCTGCTGAAAACAGAAACTGTGACTGAGAGACCATTGTTATCTCTGTATAACATTTATGTATGCCAGACTCCATACTCCTGACATTTAAAATCCATCGCCTGTACATTCTTTTGCCCCTCCCTTTGTATTATTTTTGTCCTTGAAGAACAACAAAGACATTTGGGGGTGTTTTGTGGCGCGGACCAATCAAACAAACACTGTGATATTATTACCCACCACTCAAGTCAGATAACTCAACAATGTGATCATTTAGTCTCCGTAGCTTCATCCAGCGGCCTTTTGCGGTTATACAGATTAGGGTGTTTATAACACAGCTGTCTCTGCTCAGGGTGTCCGAGCGTTGAGTGGCAATCATGGACACCACCACCTCCATCAAGATGACCACTCTGGCCATCCAAAACCTCTTCAGCTATGTGGAGGAAGAAAACCTGGCTGCCGTGAAAGCCCATCTCGACAAGTTCAAAGAGGTGGATGGTCGAAGTGATGTAAGTTATTTAATTTGCATTCACGAATGTGGAACGTACTGTGAGATGTTGCTTCTCTTATTAATGATTTGTGTTTGTCTGTCTGTGTTTTGGTGTCGTCTTCATCCGTTCTTTCACAGAATGGGCAAACTCCTCTGATGTTGGCCTCAGAACAGGGCAGCCTGGAGATTGTTCAGGAACTCATCCGAAGGGGAGCAAATGTTAACTTGGATGATGTGGTGAGAAAATGGTTACTTTAGCTTAACGAGAATAATTAGCTGGTAGTAGCTACTGTTACTATGTAAACGCTACAACAATTCCATATGGAGTTTAAATTAGATTTTAAGTCCCAGATTTGCAGTGTGGACTCAGACGTTTGAACCCCAATGTTTCTCTTTCAAATGCTTTTTAATCAATTATTAATTTTATATATGGTGTGGTGCTCATTATAACCGTGCTCTAGGGCTTTTCATACAGTACAGACACTGCTCACTCCATCACTGTTCCCATGGCAACAGTAGCCAGTGGTTCAATAGTTTCCACAGCAACCAGGTCTCTCTGTGCTTTCTCCTGATAGGACTGCTGGTCGGCTCTGATCTCTGCAGCTAAGGAGGGGCATGTGGACGTGGTGAAAGAGCTGCTGGAGAACAGTGCTTATATTGAGCACAGAGACATGGTTAGTCTCCAAGTGTCAATAATAAAGCAGATGTTTGTATCAAAAGCAGCACATTCCTTATTTTATACTGTATAAGAAACATTTCTATGTAATGATGATGTATTTAGTGAGATGGCTTTGTGTCATGCAGGGGGGTTGGACTGCCCTCACATGGGCTTCATATAAAGGCAGAGTTGAGGTGGCCAGGGTCCTGCTGGAGACTGGGGCAAACCCAAACACCACTGGACAGGTAAAGATGTGGCCCTTTTTAGATTTGGGATGCATATCATATAAAATCTATAATAGGACTGTAAAATGTAATCATTACCAGATTAGCATATGTATTCGCTGATTAAAACATACACTGTTCTGTGTGTGTGTTGTAGCAATACAGTGTCTACCCCATCATCTGGGCAGCCGGGAGAGGTCATGCAGAGATCGTTAAACTCCTGCTGGAACATGGAGCCAAAGTCAACTGCTCTGATAAGGTGAGTTACCCGTTGATAAACTATGTCTGTATAACTGTGCTTTGTTTTCTGTGTAAGAGCTTTTGTGTGAAGATGGTAATGATTCTGTTTTAACAAATTGAAAATTGTTAAACATTACTTTCTGTGGAACAGATTTTAAACAATCTTAATTC
>JAZGTJ010009601.1:0-19185 GCA_036877575.1 Botia almorhae
TGGCTCCTTTGGAAGGACCAGTGTACTAACCAGCTGCAGACAGAGAATCCCACCCGTTCTGCCTCACATACACACACAAAACGCATTGTGTAACCACTGCCTAATGAATCGCTCTAGAGGGCCGACTCCAACAATGATGATATAATTCATTATGCATTAAACTAGCACTTGAGTCTGTCTGACATTTTCTCCAGGCCTTTTGGGATCGTGTTTGACATTTTAAAGAGCTCCTAAGCGTTTTATAACGCAGGGAAATCTGGTTTTAATAAGGTCCCACTCTCTCAATTGTTAACAGAAGGAGTTTCCCCTCTTCCAGCACTGGGTGCATGTCAGGACCAGTGGTGACAGCTTTTTCCTATTAAACATACAGTAGGACTGTGTAAATTCAAAACAGACCTTGCAGGCGGACACAGAAGCACATACATAACAATCTAAAAGCACAGTCTTTTGTTAGGGGTTTTGTTGAGAAAGAATAGTGTGTGTATCCGTGCGTAGTGCATGTGCCCATGTGTTTGTGTGTTCTTAAACCTCCGTTAATGAGAAACAAAGAACACAGGCCACAGACACACCTGTTAAGCTCTAATAATTAGATGCAGTGTGTTAGCGTCCACTTAACCCCCATCACCTGAAATAATGACGCGTGTCACCAGCATGAGAGGGCAGAGACAGCAAATGTTTGACATCAACTCCACTCAAAGGTACTCATTAGACCAAACAGAAATCCTCTCTATGTGCAAAGTGAGCAACCTCGCAATTCAGCTCTCTCAAAGGATGGGCACCATTTACAACCATTCAAAGTATATGCTTTTGTGTAAGGGATATATAAAACTGCATAGCTCCAAACCGTCTAGTCGCCAGGTTGCAAAAATGCCTAGTCAACTAAATGGTTTGAAGGGAGCCCTGGAAAATTATGCTGCTTGTTTACATAAGACATGTTAATGTGTTTAAAACAGCAATATGAAACCAAAAACAGATGTCTCATGACGAGTTGAATTACTGAGTTGGTAATTGTTGGACTATTCACTTCAGTCTTATGAACACCGCAAAAAACTGCAAGACGCAATTATTGTGATGAAATAAGTGTGTGCATTTATGTGAGGTGTGTTTGTTCTCTAATGCCTTGCCGTTCCCTCAGGTTCTCGTTGGAAATCCATGACCAACCTGGAAAAGCAGCCATACTATGAAGAACAGGCACGTCTTAGCAAGCAACATCTAGAGAAATACCCGGACTACAAATACAAACCACGGCCCAAACGCACCTGCCTGGTAGATGGAAAAAAACTGCGCATTGGTGAATATAAGGCAATTATGCGCAACCGCAGACAGGAAATGCGACAATACTTCACCGTAGGGTTAGTTTTATTATAATTTTAATTGTAATATTCTTGTTCACAGTGTCCTAATCAGGCACTACATGAGATGGTTATATTATAGCCAGTCAAGCCATATTTGATGTTTAATCAAATTACAGTTATAGTTGCTTCGTTGTTTTGCATCTGGTTAAAAACATTTTAACAGACATTGTATACAGATTCAAGTATCAAAGCAAAAACAATATGTCCAAATAGGTTGGCATACTTAGGAACGAACAAGCAGTTTTTACTCAGGTGCTGCTAACAGATTGTGTGTTTGTTTGTGATATAGGCAGCAGTCCCAGTTGCCCTTGTCCTCGGCGGGCGTTGTTTACCCAGGCACACTGTCAATGGCAGGAATGCCCTCTCCACAGATGCCCTCGGAGCACTCAAGCATGTCCAGCAGCCCTGAACCAGCCCCATTAACCAGCCAGGCTTCTTACCTCAGCACCCACAAGGGGGAGGAGCCCCACGTAAAGGAGGAGGATCTCAGAATGCATCACGGCAATGGCGATGCCTATGACGACTTTGACTATGAAGACGACGACGGAGACTATGGCAGCGACAGTGAAAATCACATCGCTCATTAAACCCGCCAATCACAGCCATCTGACCAGTCACCTGGCATCTCGCGCGAGCAAACTTCATTCCGAACCCATATACCATCCAATCAGGACTCCTCTGGAGCTAAGCCCCAGCCACAGGAGTCTAACTGCAGCAAAGCACAGGACATATTAATCAATCTGACTGTTACAAAAAAAGGAAGGCCTTGTAAAGAAGCGTAACACTTACCTTGACTCCCACTGAGGAAACATACTGCAGCAAGTTCATTTTGAACACGAGTAAGCTACGAGGAAAAACTAGGACCAATTTTTGAGATTTATTATTACAACGAGGACCTGTCAGTTGACCTGTCATAGACACTTTAAAATGGTTTGTTTTTAAAGAGACACTTTTAAACAGCTTTTTTCTTGGTTCTATAATATTCTCACTCAGGTACACAGTGCCAACAAGTGGCTTGTGAATGTGACTTTGTTGTTTTTGTGCTACAGTTTTAATAGAGAAAAAAAACATTTATTTTCTTCACCGTAAAAAGCACCTGACAGGAGTAACAACAAACGTTTCCTACCTTTGCGGCGTGCTGTTTGCTGAACCTCTTTCTGTCCCACTCATGCCCGTTTTTTCCACCGTCAACAATGTCTCGATTTGTTTCATTGTTTTGTTTTTTGGATGAAAAGATGGAAGGGAGGATTCTCAAGTCCCTTCACTCAGGAGTCTGGATAATGCTGGATGACAGACAATCCCTCCTTCCTCGCATCTTTTCTTCTCAACACCTTTTTACTGTTTCTTTTTCTTCCCATTCTTGTGGAACTTTGGACGTCGACGTCTCTCTCAGGCGTAGAGACAAACTTTATGAGAGCACAAACTTTGTGTTTGGCAAACAGATGACGTGGCAATGGCTATCAAGGGGAGTTAAAGGAACTGTTGTACGTGGGCACGTATCTTTGTGTTTGAAATTCCTTACTTGTATGGATGAATGGTAGACTTTAAGTTGAGTTTTTATTACATGTGGACGATTAATGTGCTGGTCATTTGAACATAAACAAAACATGGATATCGGATGCAAACAATTCATGCTAGTAGGCTAATCAGTGGGAAACCAAATGTTAAAAAATAACACTTCATTAGTGCGCAGAAACACATTTATTTTTTTCACACTTTCTTTTCGTCATTTGCTTACGTTTTTCTTAATTTTTTATCATTACTTTTCACGCCTTTGTCCTTTCACCCTTTCCTCTTCATCTTTTAATTCGTTTCATTTTGTTTTTTCTTTTGTCCGTTCGTTCATTGTTTGTTCATCCTTTCTTTTGTATCTCATCTTTCCCATTGTCTCGCCAAACATTGTCATTGCTTGGTACAACGAGCATTGTTTCTCATTCCAAACGTAAGAGACAGTGACGGAAAAGCTTTCTAGAGATGAATTTGTGCTTGAATAGCATATTGGAGGAAGAAAACAGGGGTCCACTCCATCCTTCCCATAAGCCCTCCCGCTCAGTGCTGTTTACAAAGGAAAGTTCCCTGCCAGTGAGAGAAACCAGGGCTCTCCACACATGAATTGCACAAGTGTTTCACTCAATGCCCCTTAATATATCTCTCCTCCTCCGCAGGGGTTTGTGTTCTTTATTTCCCTCCTTTTATTATCTGTTATTCTGTTTATCTCTGGAGTGTCAGGGCTCTGCTATCAGTCATCTGGTCTCTGTGTGGATCACTGACCCACTCAATCTCACTGCACCTGTTGGCACGGCAATGGCGTTTGATTGACGGCTGCCCTAACTGAGCTACTTTTCCAGTCTCTCTTTGGCCTAGCGTGGGCATGAGCCAGCAGCTGGGTGAAAGAAACACACAAGCTGTTTCATGAACAGCAGCCAGACACCAGCCATTAATACATCTTTCTCTCTTTTCTCATTGACGTCTACCCAAAAGCCCTCCACACACAACACAACACAAATGACATATTCAAATATAATATATATAACACAATTAAACTTAAATGAGCAATTACACGTTTCTGGCCTACTTGAGACTTTTGAAAAAACCTGGTTATTGAAGGTACTCTGATGCCTGCAGCACTAACAAAATGATTTACACTCTAACACTCATTCTGCTGACGACCACATTTTATGTCATCATTTTGGTCTAGTTTATTTGGTTTGATTGGGCTCCGCCCCAACCGTAACAATCGTTTGTATTTGTGTTTTGCCTCCATGTCAAAGTCACACTGCTGTCGAGGTTGGAAGGGTCCATTTCAGACTCTGCATGTCAATGTTTTAGTTTGTATTTGCAAATACTGTATTTTATTTTCATTAAAACTGCCTCCAGTGTAATAATATTATTAACAATAATTATAAGAATAGGCAGCATTTCCTAAGTTTAGTAAGTTATGTACAGTTTAATTTATTATTTCCCGCCAGTTGGATTTTTTATGATTGTACGGAACTGCGCTTGACAAAACCATTATATTTAGCTGGGTAGTTATTTAGATTGTTCAATATTTTGTTTATTTTACTTTTTTATTTGTTGTTCTGTTTTGATGAAATAATCCTGTTCTGGACGCTGTTATCCCTGAGACATGGTCACGGTGAACTGCTGACATGAAGAAAAAAAGAGACATTTCTCTCTTTTTATCATTTTGTTTCTCCTCCATGCATTGCTCACGAATTCCAAACGCATTTCTTAAAGCACTAGGACTCTGGATACTCAGAGACAAGAATAAGAAGAACATGATATTTTTATTTGTAATGGTTTATGTATAATGTGAAGTTTCCTATCTGTTCAATTCTCTTGTTCTTTTCCCTGGAGATAAAGAAAACAGCTATATTATACCCCCATTTATTATTGAACAGGAGGAGCATGGATCTTGTTTACTAAGATTTGTCATCCTCTTACGATTTATTGGAACATCACTGGTTTTGACACAAATAATTCATGACCTACTATGTTCTACAGAGTAGATCAGTTCAGGGTTAGAGTAACAATCATTTAACCCTTAAAGACATAGTTCACCCAAAAATGAAAATCTGTCATCTTTTACTCCGCTCATGTTGCTCCAAACATGTATGACCTTATCTCTGTGGAGCACTACAGCAGACTTCTCTAAAGCCACACTTTATCTTTGTGATAAGAAACAGACTGAAGTTTAATTTCGTTTACTGAAAAGCTCGCCTTGAAATCATGCTTGACAGCCATGGTCACCATTTACTTTGGTTGTGTGGTAAAGCACAGCTTGGACATTTTTATACGAATAACTAATTTTGTGTTTCCATGGAGGTAGGAAAGACACATGGGCTATGAATGACATGATGGTTCGTAATGACAATGAGAAAATTTTGAGGTAACTATTCCTTTAAATAAGACCATTTGTGATTTGATTCCAGTGACGTTCCACTGAATGGCCATATGTGTTGGGTTCTAGAATTGTTTTAGCTCCACACTGCATCGCTCTCTGTCAATCAAACTCATTAGCGATTACACAATAACACCTTGTCAGATAATTAAAATCACAATCACGAAATTGTCCGATAACCATGTTTTACATGTAGTTACTTCCCACAATCATAACCACTGAGTAGAGGTGGAAATGCTGTAGGTTTAACATCTGATTTAACATGCAGGGTCACAATCTGTCAATTATCTGTCAGCATGGTCTTTACGAACACACACAATGATACATTTAACTATGACAATGACGTGACTCGTATTACGAACAATAATAGATAAGACAATCAAAGTCACGTGTGGAGCTCAAAACAATGTTAAACTGCAACAAATGAAAAGTACTTAGAAACGTATCCTACCATCTCCACTTGAAAGCCGAGAAAAATAATTATGTAAATATATAGCATAGAGTTATAGATTTATATTTTGTTCATAACACAGTGTAATATAAGTTGTATATTTCTTTCTCTTTTATTGATGTTATTCATGCCACAATAAAAGCGGGAGTTACTGTACTCTTTCGTAAAAAAGAAAAAGCAAGCTGTGGGTTACCACCATCTGTTCTAAGTTGACGTTTTTCAGTATTACTGCCAGTCAAGGCTCAAATAAAACAGAAACGTGTTCTGTATCTCTATCGTGTTTCTGTGGCTTCTTTGTGTTTTACCACAACAACAATGTAGATTCACTACTGTTGTCTGTTCAGCTCCCAGCTCAGAGACTCAGCTGTTACTGAACAGTCAGCAATACTCTCAAAAGCTTCAACTTTCACTCATACTTCACTCATGTCTGGCATTGTGTGCTTATATACATTAAACATACAAATTTATCTCTATTCCAAAACCTTATCAGCTGCCTCACTGCCTACTGCATCTTAACCACCATGAAACCTCATTTATGACCAATCTGGAACACTGCAAAGGCAGCAATTTTGTAACACTTTTTTTGTAACATTTTTTAAAGGTAAGGAAATCTAGTAAACATCTTCAGAACAAGAACTTCTCTACAAAGCAGTTGGAAGTTGGACATCATTGTATCTTTCAGGAACAAAATGTGTAATGAGGTGCAGGTGTGTATGGGTGTGGTCAGTCCCAGGTGTGAGGGATTATGGGAAATGCAGTCTAAATTGAAACTGGTTAGTATTCCGGTAAGGGTTCCCTCTGGTGGTGCGAAGGAGGCGGCGCGGGAGCCTCCTCTGGAACAGTTATCATACCATTAGAGCTCTCAAATCAATATAAATACCACTTTTATGTGAAATATGTCTGGGTAAGAATTTAGTCAAAAATAATGAAAGGGCAGTGCTGTCCAATCAGAGCACACAGAGACTATTTAAGGAGCACAACAGTAGAGTTTTAAAAGAGACATACTTCAAGTGAAGAAAAAGCATGGGAAAATTCCTGCACAATCAAGCCTGCTGGAAAAAAATGGGTGGTCACAAGGTCAGTTTTACTTACTGAACAGTATGTTAATGTTTTGTATTTCCACCAATCAGTAGGTCAGCAGTAAAGAGTGCAATGAGGTCACAACCAATTAAATGACTGATCTAAAAAAGATGGTGGAATGGATACAACAGGAAGGAAAATGCACAAAGGTACTACTTTCTAAAATCTCAAGCTTTACATAAACTGTGTTAGGTCTGTTGATATCAATGTTTTTATATATGCTGCTGGGTTTAAACCCCTTTGTGTTTTTCAACCTTGTCTTTTTCACTTGTGTTTCCTTTCTGTGGATCTGTGCTGCTGTCTTGAGTGTTTGTCTGAGAGGAGTTAAATACTCCATATTTTCATGTAACCATGGTGAAAGCTGGCTGGAAAATTGAGTCTTTAAGTCTTTAAGCGAAGTAGTCTCGCTCAGGGCACTGTAAATATTTGATTTTATGCCTGTAGCTAATACTGAATAGACAGTGTTTCTGAGTGCGTGAGTTTGTGTGTGCATATCTGCTCAGTACGGGGCCAGAACAGAAAAAGACAGAAAAGAAACAAATTTAATATCTGGTTCCTCAAGTTACATATTTCCTACAGTTAACATCTTAGTCTCTGCTTATGTGTAAAAGAAGAAAGGGGCAAGATGTTTCTTCAGAAGCAACAACATCGTTTGAAAAAAAGCAATTAGCGTAATTCAGAGTGTGAATTTACTGTTTTTACATGTTTGTAAGCTCATACTAGCTTATGTATTTTTACAGTTACCATGTCTGTGTGTGTGCTTGCATACGTCTATGTGTGTACGGGTGTGCGCGTGTGTTCCGAGGAGCTTGTGCGACAGCTCAGTGAAATGTGCAGATTTGAAACGTGGGTGTTTAGAGATTGAGTAAAAACGATGTCACATTAATGATTTAAAGTAGGTAATAGGATGTGATGTGCCTCCAGAGCCGCGAGCTAAGCTGAGTTTAAGACACTCCGCTAATGTATTCATGGAGAGGGGGGATTAAAGAGCACTCAGAACTCGCATATGCACATGGCAATCACACACGTTTCCATTGACAGACGAATGAACGCACACAGCACCTTAACGCAACCAAAACCGAACACATCTGCACTTGCACTACAAAGGCGAAATGTTAATACGCATGCCTCTCTGCATCGCAGGGGCCAAATATGTTCAGCTGCCACCAACAGACAAAACGCCAGACAATTAATCGGTTAATCACTAAATATAACCCGAAACAAACAAACTTACCAACCACCCAACATTTAAAGCCAACACTTCACTAAAAATATTGTAAAACACTAAACAACTACAAGAACTACAAATTCAGGTAGATAATGTTTCTCATGTATCCTTGTTTAAGACTGTTTGGGATTTCAGGTTTTTAGGTTAAAGGATTTTAGGATTTAAGGTTAAAATTAGCATAAAATTATAAGATGACTATGCCTATGATTTTCCTACATTTTTGACAGTATACATTTTCCTATAAGAAATAACTATGAGGTCATAAAACTGCATGCATAAAAAAACTAAAAAGGAATTCGCAAAACAGTTAAAAATACTTTTAGATGGGATATACATGTCGCAGCGCAAGATGCATTAGCTGTCGAAGAGCATATTATGTCAACTTCCTATATCCAGGTTATTCTAAATCACCTGCAAGTGAGCTGCTCTTTTTAATTTCCCCTTAAACAGAGGAATGTATAAAAATGTTTTGCATTTTATAAATGCTTCTGTGTGAAGCATTTATCAAACGTACCCCATCAAAACACAGGAATACAGTTTGTGTGGTCTGGGGATGTTTTGGAGGTGCAAACACAGCTGTAGATGCTTTTTTCTGCTGTTTGGCTTCAGTTTAGCAGTAGGTGAAAGACAGGCATGGAATCGAGAGGAACAGCACAGCCTAAGGGTTCTCCAGACAGTTCCGACACTTATTTCTCCTTACAGATGACATGTTACATTTGTTCACATTCAGTGACTTCATCAACAGCTGGCCTTTTCCACCCCCCTTCTCTTCCCTTTAACACTCATTCAAATTAAATCTTTTCTGCGTCCTTTAAAGTCTGCCTTACGTCTAATGTCTTTGCCAGTTCTTGTGTCATTTCAGACAGTCAGTCATAGACGACATGCCCATTGTCCACTCACCAACCGTCTCATGGATTTTACACACAAACAGTGCTAAAATCACAAGTTCTAATTTGATTGGCTATCTTTACAGAACTTCCCGGAGTGAAGGCACAAAGTTCTGGTTTTAATTAGTCCATCTAGAAAAGTTGTTGATTTTGAGTTGATAAAAATCAGATTAGGATTAAATAATCATTGGAATTTCAAAATGTTTCCATGTTGGTGGCATGAAATCTTTAGTAAGATACTAAGTATTTGTGGCTACACAGGACTTTAATTTAGATAAACAGTGATATGTTGTATGACTTTCTTTATCACCACAATTATAACCAAAATACCACTGAAATTTCACCAATTTAAAAAGTTTTGGATGTAGCACTTAACATTTTGTACCGACAATTTTACAGTGTTTGTGCTTCATCTGTAGAACAGCTTGACTGAGCGTTATGTGAAGAGACCGCTTGCACCCACTGGCCTCCATTTGAAATTTATCAAATTGATTTTTGAAGCATTTTTCTCCAGCCATTAACACCCGAATCCACACATGCTAATATTATGCTAATGGTATGTTAATTGAGGGGAACTGCTAAGCAGGCCTGCTGTCAGGAGCTCTTGTGAAAACTGGGTGGGGTCACTTGCAAGCTGCAAAACGAGCCGTAACAAATAAACAAATCTCTAAAAGCTTACAGGAGCTTCACTGCATGATAACGCACGAAGGAGGGGTGCAGTCAGCCACTCTTTGGAATAAACAAACGTGTCACTTAAAGCGAGGCTGTAACTTTGGATATTGCTCTTGCTTAAGTCAAATGGTGTAAATTTTAACCTTGCCAATGTTCATCGATGATGGACATCAAAGATAGTTCAGCCAAAAAAAATGAAAATTCTGTTATTGTTTATTCATCCTCATGTTCATATCCTGTAGATAGAATAAAATTGTACTGGTCACTCTTTTCCATTTAGTAAAGTTAAATGTAGACTGAAGCTTTCAAACTTTGCGCATAATGCAACAACACCATAGTTCATCATAGTTCACACCAAGTTCATAAAAGTAGGACATACTTTAAATATTTTGGTGTTTCTCAAACAAAGTTATCAGTGCACAAGTGGAGCTACTGGCGTGAAAACCAGATTTTCAATTTTGGGTGAACTAACCCTTTGAAATGAATCTTTCATTGACTTTATCAACACAAGACTCCCTTGAGTTGTCCGTGCTTTGCTCTATCGGGTCTTTGTTAAGGAATTTGATAAGTGACCATGATATAGAAATAACTAATATAAAATGTCCATTTATCACAGAAGTTTTATAGCATGTTACTTTCTCGTTGCGAATCTCTCTTTGTCTCTTTCTTGACAGACAGCCACAAAATTCCCCACAGCGCCACTTAGGCTGCGTTTACACTGCAAGTCCTAATGCTCAGATCTGATCTAAGTCCATATTCGATTTTGTCAGGACATCTAATGCGCATGTTTACATTAATTTCCTGGCCAAAAAGATTCCAGTCATTCACTAATATGTGCATCATGATAGACCCTTAAATTGTGGATGGACTTTTGCTAATTCATCTGTTCAAAAGTCGGCAAAAGTACACCCAGCAGCAATTAATTAGACAAAAAAGTGTTTATTTAATGCCGCCCATCATAAAGACGACTTCAATTCTTTCCACATCAGTGACACGACAACGCCATATATCCTTATAGCCGCCTTATATTTGGTGTTATTGCTCTTTATTTAGCAAGGTTCAGTACAAGTGCAAAATGATGACATTCAACACAATCCGTCGTGAAACTGTGACGTTATAGCCAAGGTGAATCGGATATGTGTGTTTAGCCGCAGATCAGATGTCTGGATATCGGATATGTATCTGATTTAGATACAAAAATTGGATCTCGTGCGGATTTTTGTGTTTACACGTGCAACAAATTCCAATCTGTCGGATGAAAAGAAATCTGATTTTTTTTGTGTGTAAACAGCCTTATACAGCTCTCCCTAATCTCCACACTCCAAAGGTCCACTGCTGACCTCTTCAGGAAAAGTAACCAAAGCCCCAAAGATTTTCCCCCTCTTGCTTTGACAGTGACAGCGCAGCAGAGCGCATCTTTAATTTGCCCTGGTTACCATTTGCTCTATGCTCGAAGACTAGAGTTTTTTCTCTGGCAAATATTTGTTTTTGATTTGCCAGAATGAGAGAGACCCCACTGGCATGTTCTGGGGCAGCATTGCTCCTGCCCTCAGCGCAGTGACCACTATTGCCAGCTGTTGACTTTGTAGCTGAATTTTGTTAATACTCACTTTTTTCACACACCGTGTCCTCTTTCAGCCTTAAAGCCTTAATATGAAGAAAAACTGAATCTTGTGTTTATAAAGTATAATTAAGATGACAACTGACTAGAAATTATAAAAATATTTAATTATATACTAATCAGGTAATAGGATTACTTGCAAATAATCGTATATAGCAATATTAGCTTGAACGATAATTTAAAAGTCACTTGTCACATCTATGTTTTTTCAAAACTTTTGGCTTGGTTTTGTACAGTTGTTGCATCATGTCAACACTTTGCATCTAACTTTGCATTTTTAAAAGTATTTTTAAACGTTAAAAGTAGTTAAATGTAAAAAGAAAATTCCATGTGTTTCATTTCACAGTTTTGTTTTTGTGTTAACGTTTCTGCCTGCTTTCTGCAAGTGTAGTTATTTTGTAACTTTAAAATTAACATTTTTAATTGACAGCCCTAATTATAATATTAATAACATGTTACGTATTCTGCATATGGACTGAATACTTTTCTAAACATTTAACCTCACAAAAAACGCTGCACATCTTTGGCATTATAACTGGTTCATTTAAAGTTCCAGCATGTTGTTAAGGATAAACGCATTAGGTGTTTTCTGAATCCGACTGATGTTTTTTGCATGGGGAACACTTTAGCAGCATTTGCTATAAACACTGGGATGCAATAAGATAAGAAGGGTGAAATGAGACATCAGAGACCACTAGATGGACGGGAATTGCGCCAACGTTCCGGGATTACAGTGTTGAGCGCACGCAGCAGTCTGAGTGATAGGGATTTAGGGACCTAATTGTGGCCAAATAAATCCCAGCATTGTAATTGTTAAGCAGTGATCGTTCTTTGCACAGAACAGGCCGGTTTAGCAGATGTGGGTCGTCCTGCTGTGTAGCAGCAATGTCTGGTGGTCCTGCAGTTAGTCCTTTAAGTGGAGCGAGGGGACTATACTCACCACAAACTACGAGCCTTTAAACTTTGTTTGTGTAACTCTGGGTTTGTGCCACTGTATACAAAAACATGAATATTAGTTTTGTTCTCAATATTATTTGATATCTCGAGGGATTTGAGAGAATGAAGTGTGAAACTGAGGAAGGGCACAAATGAGGTCACTTTAGAAAGCACTTAGAAACATTTTGGAATTGAATTAGGAGTTGATCTGTTATTTTTGTTTTGTTGATGAGCAGAGTGGGCAACAGGGTATTTCTGCGTGTTTCCTTGGCTTATGGATTATGGTGTTTTAAATTAAATCTCCTTGAAGCCAAAAAAGCCTATTTTTTCCAGCCTTACTAAGTTTTGACAAGAAATGGGATCACAATGAGACCATCCTGAGTGCCGGTGTGATTTGTGAGAAGTGTTTGAGGAGTGAAGCCAAATTCCCTTCAGCTGTGATAAAAGCTCACAGGTCACGTGACATACACTTGAAGAATTTGGAACAGAAATTTGTGTTTTTTGTACTTGGAATGTACACCGACCGTACAGAAGCTAGCTGAGAAGCCTCTATTATAGTTTCTATTTCTTTTTTTAACTGTACTGTAAACTTATACTCAAGAGAATTATAAAACAATATACACATTTTATTGAAGCTGACATGAAATCTTAAACAGATACTGCAGTGGAAACTTTTTAAAAGGTTTCAACGGTAACCAGTGAAGGATTTTAAGGCAAAATGTATTTGGGTACACTAAAGCAAAAATTATAAATAAACATGATAAGCCTTTTGCACAGTTCTTAAATAATAGAAAATTATAATATTTGCTATTTGTATATGAAAATTTTATACTGTTACACCCTAAGTCTAACATTTTATTCTATATTTTTCCTGTTTAAATTAAAATGTATCAAAATGCTATTTAATAAAACCCAAGAATGTGCATTTTAACTACCTATTTTTGGTATTAGACAACTTAATGGAAAGACGTCTTCTTGTCATTATTTTGTAACGTTCATCTTAGACACATATTATAAGCGGTTACTATCATGTTTTAAGTCACCTTATCTTTGACATCAAGTGCTGACTTGTCTTCTTTGAAAACCGGTAGGGTGAGAAGGATGGCAGCATTAACCACCTGGCCTAAAACCCAAAATATATAAAAATCTATAAAGCGATATAAAAATCACGTGGCAAAATGATAAAATACACTGTTGCTGTGAATTCATAACCTCAGATAACACATTAAATGAACCACGTGGTTCGCTGTATGTCCCATTAATGTACATTACTGAAATTAAATGGTTCTTTGCATTGATTATAACTGCACTGTAATTACACATCAGTATGCGGATTTGTACCGTTTATAAAAATTCACTTACCATTTGTTATTTTGTCATATTTGGCATATCATATTCTTAAAGAGGTTAATACTGAGGAGGGTGCAGTAAGCAACTTCTTAAATTTAAACTAATTTTCAATCCGTTCGAATAAACTCTTATAACAATAAACAACACTCGATATTATGTTTTATTGATAAGTTATTTACAATATTTCTATACTTACCGTCGACTTTAATCAGTCGTTTTCTCGAAAGAATTTCGATTTGCGCGCCAATAATCTCGTGAGGGGAACGTAGAAACGGCTCGAAACTATATTTGAGAAACTATATTTAACCAAAAATAAAAGACAATTTACAGTAAGTTCATTTTTAACAGTTTAAAAAGCATCTTGATAAATCGTAAATTATGCTTATTCAGATTGTTTTAGTAGTTTAAACTTACCACTTTATTTCTTTTCGGTCTCCTGAAACGCCTCACATATCTCGTTACCGTGCGCAAGTACTGAAGGGAGGGGGAGGGGAAGAACACATGGGAGTCGATTCCTTAAAGAGTCATTCATTCGAGTCGGGAAGTGAGAGTCGACTTTAAAGTGCTCACAGTGAATCTGTCCGGACGTGACATGGAAATTATTGTGTGCATTACTGTAATTAACAAACTGCCACAAAGAAATAGTGGTGGAGAGAAGTGGTCATTTTTTTAATAGTTCCTGTCGAGTTCCAGTGAGTTGAATCGAATGACTGTTCACCGAAAAGACTCGTTCACTGATTCATTTGGTGACTCATTCTATAGGTTTCGTCCTTACATCGGTAATTGAGAATTGAGTCTTCGAATCATCAATTCAACAATTCAGTTCAAAACGACTCCTAATTAATATACTGTATTAGGACGATCTGAATAATTTGACTGATTCACAGCCACGCTACTCGTCAGTTGTATATTTAAAACAATAATGGGATTGTTTAATTTATTCATTTCATAATGTCCGTAAATTTAATATTAAAAGGTACTTCTCTACTCGGTGCTTACATTAAATAGACTTATATTTATTCAGTATAAAATTATGTAAATGTCTTGACATTTACTATCAATTATAACAGTGTAAATGATATTACTTACATTATTATTTATACTGCACGGTTTGTTACAAGATCTAACTTCTAACCGAGATAACGGTTCTTCAGGAGTTCTTTCTCCAAACCATTTAGGAACCTTTATTTTAAAAGATATGTTAAAAAAAACTCATGGCCTTATTTTTCAATGACCCATTAACAAACAAAAATAAGGAAAATTGCTCTGATTCTAAAAGTTATTGCCAATTTTAAAAGTACTGTTGGTTTCTCTCGGCAACAAACACAGTTCACACGCCTTATCTGAGTGTAGAAATACATTAAAATTCTCTAGACAAGCACAATTGGTGTGTCTGAAATATTGCAAATAACAGTAATTATCAGATATTACTTGTTCCATGGAAACAGCCGCCGTGTCATTTTCTGTTTTGATTGCTGTGGTCAGATGTTTGCAAAAAGTTTCCCCCACTCATTTTATAATGCAACATTAGAGCATCTTTGTTTTGAAAATGTATTTATTGTGGCGCTGAACTCTTTCACACTCTACTGAGAAAAATTGTTAAATCGTTTTTTGAGAAACGACAACAAAACATCCCCACAAAAGTCAGTGGCCTTTTGTTTTGATGATCGCTCACCCTTTAAGATTCTCCGTTAATGGGAAGTCTAATTACTGTCTGTGTTGAGCTTAGCTCCCCTCTGGAGCGCCCAGCTGTGAATCAGCTCAAGATGAAAAACATACGCGGGGGATAAAGAGAAGGAAGGAATGAATGGAGAGAAGGGGAAGGATGAATGTGTGTTGACAGTTGGAATGTCAATAGCTCCGCAGGTCATGTGGAGATTCTGTCCCCTGAAAGAGATCCAGATGCTCTAGGCTTTGACTTGATACCAAGGAGTATCATTTATGTACACACACACACACACACAACCTGTGTGCAACAGTGTGAATGAACAGAAAGGGGGGCTTTTGCAGAGACACAGGGTAGTGCACTCGTGTGTCACGTTGCTGATAATCTGTTTCAGATAGAGAATGGCTTCGGACTGTTTCTTCAAGGGCGGACATTAACCCTTGCCCTTGTCTTCATAATTAAACTCTTCAAATATTCTCCATAAAACTGACTTACAGAAACAAAATGCCCTTAAACTGAATCTGGCAAATCAAACACAACATCTGGGCAGGAAGGTTTCAGATAAATATTGGGATACAAATTCAAATTAATAAAAACACTTCTATTTTGCATTTTTCTAATTTAGTTAAATTAAATGTACAAATTTTTACAAATTGTATTTAAACTTTCAAGTGTAGTCAATTCTCCAGTGAAGCGCATTGCATGAAACATGCATGCAGGAACACAAGACAGATTGTTTTGCATCAGTGTGGACAGACTAGCTTTGTGCACCTTCTATCGGCATTTCTCCCACTACAAATCTGCATCGCTGACATTTGCGAGCAATTTGAAGTGCAATGCAAACGTTGTCAAGGGATTAATCTAGTATCATGCTGTGGTGCAGAAGAAATGTCCCCTTCCAAGAATCAAGCACAATTTACCCATCAAGCACTTCTTATTCTCCACCGCAGACAAGCATAAATAATATCTCTGTGGTCCAGATTCGCTAATTTACCAGCTTAAGCATCTCTAAATGTTATTAGGGAAGCTGAGGAGCTTCGCAGACCTCCTTCCGGCTGAGATTTGTTATCCGGCTGCGCAGCATGTGTATGTGTGTGGTGTGGGGAGCATACCTGACATCATCTCCAAGCAGCCTGTAACCTCAGGGGCATGTACCATGTGCCTGGCATACACTTTCCCCTATATCATCCAACACACAACTGTCTCTCTGTGTTCCTCTCTATTTGCAAGAGCATCTGTTTCAAACATTTGTTATGCCACTTCTGTTTGTGTAAATGTGTGCAGAGCTGAGCTTGTTTGTCTAAAGTTTGTATGTGATGCACTGTCACAGTGCGTGGTGATTGGAAAATACATGGAAAATAGATCTTAAGGTGTTAACTGTGGTTTGGAACATGATTGTTGGTATTCTAGCTGGTCCAAACTGGTTATTAGTTGGTCCAAGCTGGTCGTTGGCTGGTCGACAAACCACCATGCCCAAAAAAACATGTTGACAGCTTGCATTGTTGCTGGTTTGTTGCTGGTTCATGGTGGTCTAGAAGCTTGAACTGAAAATGTAGCAAATGTTACCGTTTAGAGGTTGCAGTTCTCAAATCTTTACGATAAGACAAAAAGAGAAACGAGAAAAAATAAGACAACCATGAGACAACTGTAATTAGTTAACATAGAACTATTATCCTGAATAGAATAGCTCAGATTACTAGAATTATTTAGAATTCTTCTCTAGTCTTGAGCAATTCTGAGCACAGTTTGAGACGTTGTTGAGATCTCCTTTTAATCTCTGAAGGAGACGTGTGAAATTACCGTGGTCTGTTTCTCATGATAAAATCTGAGATAACGTAAGCAAACGTTTAAATGTATTTGGTGTTTATTTAATATCAGTGCTGTCTAGGAGAAACTATTTTGAATGTAAATAAATCTTATTTGGGATATTTCTTTCCTGCGGGATCTCTTCTGTACACCTTCGTGCTTGCGTGTGCAGACTGTCTAGATCTGTAGTGTATGTTTATCAGGGTGCAACAGAGTGCATCCCCTCAGCGACAAACCTACTATTATTCTGACAGTCCTGATTGGAGGCCATGCTGGCAAGCTCGGTTAGCAGGTTAGCAGGTTAGCGGTAGAGAGCTTAGCTTCACCTGCCAGCCTGCGTTAAAGAGGTGAAGACTTTTCCACTCAATGGCTTAGTGGCACAGAGATGGTGTGTGTTTGCCGGAGCCCTGTGGGGGTCTCCCCCACACCATCCGTTCCTGTGTGTGGGAGGTGGAGCTGTACGTCAGGGGCTGTCAGTGGTCTTCGCTGCCCCCAGAGTGAGAGACACATTGAAAACACTTTCTTATCTTATCCAATCATGGCGTTTAGGTGTGCAAGAGTGGGTGGAGCTTGTGTTGACTGAATTCCGTACTAATGTTCCATCTGAACCCAGTGCACTTTCAGAGATCTGTTCAGATAATGTTATGAATAAAATTAGTTTCATTTTTCATCTAGCAGACAATAAAGCAGGCAAAAATCCCATAGGCTTACATTGAAGTCCCACTCATATTGTCTTATAAAAATAGTTATTATTTTTTTTTCTATTTTTATTTTACATTCTTTTCAGTTCTGGTGTTTTGCAAAATGGTCGACCCACAAAACAGTCCACAGATCTTCCTGTAGTCCTCTGTGGTCAATTCTTGTATGACAGGGCTGGTACAAGGTAACACTATTCACAAAGACAACATATACCAACAATCTCTCTGCAGACCGCCCACTGTGATGAGGTCATCATCTGGCTCCAGCTGTATGATCAAATTACTCTCGTTAACGTCTTGATTTGAAGCTTGTCCAGAAGTCAGCTTGATTTCTGAGAGGCAAATGAGCAGTGAATTACTCTGTATCAAGCAGTTAAGTTCAGATTCCAGCAGCATTCGATCATTTCGAGTCACTTTCTTTATTCACTCATCTGCATAAAGTTAATACAGTGAATCTGTATTCTCAAAATAGGACTCAGGGTTTGATAATTGGTTAAAAGGCGTTATTTGACCACTTTTCTCCTTTTGGCTAAAATCGCACACAGGTGACAGGTGAAAAGAGAGTCTGACACCCGCTCACACACGTACCAATGCACACAAACAAAGCGGATTGGCGCGTCTTACGCCCACGCAGGCCTGTTTTTTCCCGCCGCCAAGTCGCAGGGTGCCGGCGGGGTTTGAGGTGACAGCGCGGCATCGATATCACGCGCCGCCGACGCTTCCCTGCTCTCTCTGGCAGTGTGCACCTCGCCAAACTTTCTCTCTGTCTTATATGTCTTACGCTCATACACACTCACTTTCACTTCTATCACCTTCAGCGCTGAGCGCTCACCATCTGCAGCTCTCCTAACACCCAGCCACTGCCAAAGCACAGGCCCCCGCACGGCCCTGTCACACACACACACACACACAACATACGTGCAGTATACACTTACTAACTGTCATATCCTCACACGCATAAAGGAGAGGAGGGATCATGCCCTACTTGGACACGCCCACTGACCACCCACAATCTATTTAGTGACTGTCCGATGCATTTGGTACACATGAACGTCTGAAATCTCCAGTTATGACTGTGTATTTTTAGATTGGTTGGTCTGCAAATGAAGTTGTGTTTAAAAGGTCATGGACCGTAATTCTAAGCACAATGTCTGTAGCCTAGAGCACCATTAAATTCCTTTTTCTTGTATTATAGATTATAATATTATTGTATTAATCTATCTTAGAAAACCACATCTCTAAACATCATGTAAAAACACAACCGTGGTTGGTCGATTACTATGTCAGTCAGATAGTCTCGTCCTATCTGACTTCCTAAGGGGCAGTTCTTGAACAGATTAATCAAAATGAAGACCAGACATTTTGCTGCGAGTGAAGTCTAACGTGTAATAAACTCTAAACTGCAGAGATGGAGCACAAACCGACAAGAAGATGGTGGTGCGGCGTAGAGCCAGAGCGGATGTATGACCAAAGTGGAATTTTTCAGTTCTAACCAAAATAAAACCTCCACAGTTTTATTCAATTATCTCTCAGT
>JAZGTJ010009602.1:6968-19184 GCA_036877575.1 Botia almorhae
ATACAAACACACACGTTTGTGGAATGACAGACACCCAAAAACAAATCTAGCAGAACTCCAAAAGAAATAAAATCATTTTAAAATAAAATAAAAGTAACTCGGCAGAAATATTAATCATTAAGTGTCGCGGAGAGACAGAAACGTAAAAGAGTGTCGCAAACACTTCAAATGTTTATAGAATGTTTATAGAATGTTTCCATGTGGTTTGATTAGTGTTTAAATCAAGCAACGGCCATCTTGTGTGGTTTTAAGTTTTGATTAACGAGAAGGTGTTTTGACTCCCTCCACCGGAGTTATTGTCACCTGCCCTGGGTCCACTGTGATTGGCCGAGTCTCTCCTTCGTTTACATTATCGCATGCTGGAGACTGAAAGCCACTGTCGTCATGGTGATTAGGGCTGGAGTCGGTAGATGTTTGTGGGAGTTCCCCATCAGAATCTTCCTGGACGGCGATCACGATCTGTTGAATGGCGCTTTCGATGGCGGACACAGTTTGCTGCTCTTCTGTGAGCTCTGTCTCTGAAGTCTGATCTTTTGATCCTCCATCAGCCTCCATGCGCATTTCATTGGTTGCCATTAAACCCTTGACTGGCAACTGCCTTGGAATGGTTTCTGTTACCGTGGTAATGTGCTTCACTTTATCACTTTCTTCCAAACGCAACGCCCCATTGGTCAACTGTGAGCCATCTCCTACAGCGACTTCCAACACGGGGTTGATGAGGTGACGAATCTGATCTATGCTGTCAGGAGATCCTGGGTCTGTCTTGAGGGCCACATGTTCCTCTGGCTTGGGAGCCTTCTCTGATGCGAGAACTTGTCCCTCGTTCTCCTCTGGGATACCGTCCACACCTGGCACCTCCTGGCAGGACTCATAGGGCAGCGGAGGCATACCTTCCAGATGGATCATGGAGACTATCTGCTTCCGTCTCCTGCTGGCCGCTTCAGCGCCCTGCTTCTCACCTTTAGCTCCCTCAAACTGACCAGCCCAGTCAATGGTGTCCTCTCCCAGCAGATGCAGGTTGGGGTCACTGTTGGTCAGTATCATGCTGTCCCTGTACAGGTTGTGTCTTTTCTGGACTGCAGCCTCTTTAACAGCTGCAGAGAAACACAACAGAAAAAGGTGAAGAACCATAAAGGTCAAATAAATCAGGAAATAAACTTGATGGGGTCACTGTATGTTATGTATCGTAAACCCGGTATACAGTGATATCTTTATAAAATTTCAGTGTGATACCTAATCTACACTATATACCAAAATATTAAACCAAGTAATGCACATTTTAAATGCAGTTAAGTGTTAACTGGAACTTGTAATTAATAATATGTACTTGTAATTTTTAGCTATGTAATTTTTTTTTGCAAATCATTTAAAAACCAGTTTTGGTTATAAAAGCTGGATGTTTACGTTACGATTTTTACGTGATTTACAGGTTGATAGAAGGGACAATTTGTGTGTGGTATTAAAAAATGACAACACTTTAAAACCTCAACAATTATATGTATTTTTGGTAATAACGTAACTAATGACAAATGTGGGACACTGACTTACCCATCATGATGTCTTTGGTGACGGACTGCAGGATCACTTCCTCAAAGATGTTCTCTACCAGAATAAACCTGGAGAAGTCTTCAAAGATCAGCTCCTTAAACTTGGGCAGATCCTAGAGGTCACAGAAAAGACATTTCTAAAAAAAACTGCATGATGGCGAGCTAATGCCACAGAAACAACACACAGCGGTTTGTATATGAAATGTCAAATGAAAATGGAAGGGAACACAGGAAACCCAGCCGCTGGAACTGACCGGAGAGCAGACAGGGGTGAGATGTTTCAGCAGGTACGGTATGATGATCTGCAGCAATGCCTCCCTGAAGAACTTCTTCCTCACCGAGCTGCTGTCATAGTCAAATTTCTGCAGGTAGTAAAACAGAACCAAGATCAGAAAGTGGCCACTTAGTAGTGCACTTGTTATAGGGACGTCACATACTTGTGTGTGTGTGTGTGTGTGCGTTACATTCTTGTAAATATAATCAAAACACATACAAACACACACACACACACATTTATATACATATATATATTTCTTATATTATAATGTAATTGTATAATTCTTGTATAATTCCTATCTATCTATCATCTATCTATCTATCTATCTATCTATCTATCTATCTATCCATCTATCTCTGTCTGACTATTTGTCTGTCTATCTATCTCTCTGTCGTATGTTTATATATGACCATATATTGTTTTTCTATATGGCTTTACAGACCCGCTTAATCACTCACTCACTTTAAGCACTCGTTCCTGACACCGCTGGATGGTCTTGCACAGATCTTCTCCGCTGTGTTCCTCCAGATTCTGATGCACCAGCTGTTCAAACGTGTGCACTGCATTGTCCATTTGCTGCACCCATCAGGAGAAGAACAGCGGCTGTCAGTGTGTGATCATATACCTACAGTACCACAGCATGACCACATGGCGGCGCTCATTAACAACACTGGCAACATCCCACACTCCTCTTTAATAGTTTTAAAGCAATATTCTGATTGATTTCTGCTTCTGGCTTCATCGTTGAATCGATGTGGTCGTTTTTCATTGTTGTGGTCCGCGACCGGCGCTTGTGAAATAAATGTAGGCTGCGCCATCAATCACATGAAATCAATGCAAAGTATAATGAAACTTCTCATCGTTAGACAGTCCATTTAAAGATGAAAGTGTGAGACTACAGGAGGAGACAGACCTGTCTCATAAGGATCTGAGCTCTCTGGATGAACACAGACGGGCTGGAAACGTCAAATCTTTGCTGGAGCCCCTCCAGGTTCAACATCTCCATCTTCTTATAGCAGCTCTGCATCTTCACAGGGTGGAAGGCCAGCATGGAAATTTTGTCCATATGCTGGGAATGGAGAGAGAAAGGTTATATGTAAATGTGAGTTTATAGGAGGTGAAGAAGCTTTGATTTTGCTTGTTCCCCTCTTGTTCCTCACCTCGCCCAGGTTCTCCTTGCTGCTGTCGTTCATTGTGTTCTTGCCGACCTCCACCAGCTCTCGGAAGAGGACGTCCCTCACCTCAGAGAAGCCTTTGCTGGTGGGCTCCATGAGGGCCTCCAGGATGGAGTTGACGTAGGGCTGAACGTTGCTCCTGAGAAGTTGCTCAGCGCGGGGCAACACCAAAGCTTCAAGAAGATCAGAAGAACATCAGCATGTCACAGCTACAACCATGTTATTACATCTGTAATTAGTTTCACCAGGGTTTTGAGGGACATCCTGGTAGAACATCAAGAGAGAAGAGAGACATGGTTGTAATCAACTGGCTAATTCTGCTGTCATGTCTCATGCCAAACCTACTGAGGACCAGTTTTATGCGTAATTATGTATTTATGTCTTAAGTGGCATGTGTGAATATTTTTCTAAGCGTTTCACTTAACACAAAACACTTCAGACCTTTTTCTTAGTAGTGACACAACCATCAAAAGCTCAATTATGAAGCTGAATAGCCAAATTACGACCTATTATATACCCAGTGACTGAAAGAAACACAATGAGTCGTGGTGTTTGAAAAAAAAAACAGGGAATTCTGGGAAAGCAACGGCTCGGTGTCAAAACCAGCACTGTTATTAAATGAGAATAAGGCACATCTTCATTCCCACCCACACGCAGATGGTCATAAAAGTAATTTACAGAACTATAAATAAACTCACAAACACACAGCAGAATTTAATAATACAGCTGGCCGAGAGCCAGCGCAAAAGTTCGGGTCCAGCGGAAACAGTCATTCGAGACTATGAAATATCTCTTGTATTAGTTTATCATGTTTTACAGTTATTTTTATGGCTTACATACGACTACATCGCTCATAATATGTGGAATCTGCTACTGTTTTTTAAAATTGAATACAGTCCCAGCCATAAAAAAATGAAAAACAGTGGTTCTGCCAAAACCCACATTAAGGCCAAGAGTGGTGACCAAGCCTGTATCAGGTTACAGAAGAACAAAGTTCTGAACTACAATGGAAAAACTGAACTACAATGAAAGAGTGCTATAATGAAAGAATATGAGAGAAAGATCAGCAGTTATAGAAGAAAAACAACAGAGCAATTTTAGGAAAACCGCTGCATAATCTGGGCATCATATTATATTCACATTAATATAAGATTAATTAAAAAGCAGTTTTGAGATCACGTCATGCTGAAACATCAGTAATATCTTTTAATTGTCTTCAGTGACATCACATTGCCCGTTTGGTCTGAGACTGGGTTGCGCTCTTACCCCGGATCTTTCCAGAAACGTGCTCTTTGGATGTGACGATCTGATCCACGTCTGTGCGCAGAGCGGCGTCCAGACGGGGGCGCTGCGCCTCACAGATCTGCGCCAGCGCTTCATGCAGCGTCCGCGTATGAGACAGAACCTGTCTGTACACCGCGTCTGAGATCTGACACAAACAACCATCAGCTGAAGATACAGCAACAATTACTGCAGTTGTGAAACATACTTTCTTCATTCTTACATATATATTATAGTCTATTATATACCACTATATTATTATTAATACTCAAGAGTTAACAATATGAATTCCATAAATTTGAAGAAAACAGTTCATTTCTTTTTATTAAAGTTTATTTTATTATCCATTTGATATGCTATTCTTAGTTCAAATAATATAAAACTAATGGAATACGTTTGGAAATACTTTGAATATATTTAAGCTTGCAAATACGAAACAGTATGTGTAGTCAAGATGTCGGATACATGGAAAGGATCTAGTCTAATCTTTTTATTACAGTTAGTTTATGTAAATATACACCGACCAGCATCCAGTCCCTCTGTCTCTGCTGTAGTTTTCCCTTCAGTCGAGGTACGATCAAATTTCTCAGCTCGGGGTGTAAATTCTCCATCACCATGTTTGCCAGAATCTAGACACAGAGATGCAGGTTATGCAGAGATGCACAGTGTTTTAAAAGACTTTAAAAATAGTGATTCAAAGTTCCACAAAGATTAAAAAGTTCCATTTACATAATGGTCATGCGTCAGAATTAGCACATTTGTTATCGGATAGCTTTGCTAACTTCATGCTAACAATTCTGTGTTTTTGCTTGCCTGTGTCCAGTAACCATCATCACAGATGACAAACTGTAAAATATCACCAGATGAAATTAAAAAAATAGCTATTTCAATTCTGAAACGAGTTGTAATTGTTCGCAACCACAACATAGATGACAGACAACTGTTGTTTTTTGGAGCTTTGATGTTCTGAAGTGTGTGGGCATAAGTTCTCTCGTCCCATGTGTGTTTTTTGGAGCTTTGATGTTTGTGGGCATAAGTTCTCTCATCCCATGTGTGTTTTTTGGGACGGGAGAATGTGGTTGATCAAAAACAACACACTGCAAATCATGACACATGCTTGCTGGTTAAATATTGAGCTAAGATCACACAGTGTTACCTGAAGTCAACCCATGTGCTGGTTGGAGGATATGGGGTCAGTGGGAGGGGCTTCTTTATGATCGGACAGTGATGCTCTGGTGCAAACCGCCTGTTTCGGTCTTTACATATCCAGGGCTTATTATACACTATTATTTATGCTAACATGCTAATGTCATATTATCGTACTTCTTGCTATAAGCTTGGCTGAACCAACCTGCATCAACAGCTTTGATGATGAAGTTAATGAAACCTGCTGCTTGAGATGAACAGCAGTCCATTTGCCAGGTTCCTACAAAATCCGAGCTCTCTCAGTTATCTAACAATTTTTATCCGACAATAAATAGTACAGCACCGCTCGCACCCCCTCCAACTTGGCCTGTTTCCATGGCAACACAGGGGCCAGGTAGTCCACAGCAGCATTCAGACCTCACAGAAAAAAAAACCCAGCACACACCCAGCAGTAAAACCACGGCTGTTTCCAGACCTGCTGTAACACATCGCATAATAAAAGCTGTGAGGCGACGCATCCCTCCAAAAGTAATGACCTCGTCTCACAAACACAGTCAATGAGTTCCTTATTCCAGCTTCCAACTTTTCACTGAAAAGAGTGTGTGAACAAGGGTGATAATTGGCTTTACACACACACACACACACACACACACAAAAACACACAAACACACTCACACACACACACACAAAACACACACAAACACACACAGCTCATTTATAAAAAAACATTTCTAGGGTGCGTTCTGACAGGAGGAAATTTTGTGTAACAATGTTTTAATAATGTTTAAAAAAAGGAAGGTGCATGTGTGCTTTCAAAAAATATGATGGGGTAAATTCAAAGCTAATGCTGGCCATAAAATATATAAACTCCTAAACACAGTAATTATACGTATGCTCTTCAGAGCCAATTTAAAATGAACTTAAACTCTTGCCTTACTACCAAGCCATCACCATGGTGACATGACCCCACTGATCTAGTTACTGCCCATGTACATGGGAATAAATGACAACATGCCCAAAGCTAATGACTCATGTCCTGTGTTTTAAAGGCACTCAATAAATTCATTATGGAGTTATTGGTTGTTCCTCTGTACAAAGTTTTACGCTTCACACCACTCTGTTTAACACAAGGTGTTTGTGAGAGTGTCAGAGAGAGAGAGACAGTGAGAGAAAGAGAGAGAGAAGAGCAAGCGTGCGAGACAAATAGAGAGAGGTGTGAGGCCAGCCAACACATTTTAATGTTTGCCTGTTTGCATTTTAGTAAAATCTGTGTGTGTGTGTGTGTGAGAAAATACTAAGATAAACATTCCTAAAACTATCTGTAATGAAAGCTTACTTTTGGCACATTATGTCTAAAATGGGACTTGACCATAACTCACCCCTATAATGACACGCTGTCTTTCTGCCCTGTGGTTCAAATGGTATTGAGGGTTTATGGTACACCAGTACAGTGCACAGATCTTAAACACAGAGATCAGTCTCCCAAAAACGCCATGAGCAGAAAATTCACTCAGCTGATGTTTCATGCCAGAGGTTTAATGAGCTAGTCTTTAGTAAATGGGCTTCAGATTAGATACAGATATTAGATAAAAATATTGTATGTAGTGTGTGTTTGTGTGTGTGTGTGAGAGCAGAGAGAAATGAGATCAGCACAATGCAAAGCTCTCTGTCCGCTCCGCCCTGACCATTTATGAAAACCAATTTATGCAAATTAAGATAAAATCAGAAATAATGGTTATGACATCGTCACCACGAGCACATTAACTTATGATCAACCACATTTGTATATCAACGTATATTCAGTACTAATCTACACCAGTACGTGGAGGTTAGCCAATCAAAACAGAGGTCATACAGCACATACTGCTGAAGTCATAAAGGGACAGCAGCAGCAACAAGCAGTTTAAAGGAAACAGGAATAGTTAAAAAAACATTATAGTTATTACCATTATAAAAGACTTTTGCCTTTAAGAGTGTCAGCCACAGACGAGCCAAAATTTGGAACGTTCCCACATGTTTGGGACAAACTGAGGATACACAGAGGAAACACAAACCATGGTCCAAGGAAAAAAAACACAGTGATAAATTCTGTCTTAACTGTTCTTTCTTCCTCTTTCCAATTCTCTCTCTCTCTCTCTCTCTCTGTCCGTCTCTCTCACTGTCTTTCATGGACTCACTGAGCACTCCTCCATTTCCAGTGGTCGTCTCCCAGTGCACTAACTAGCACCAAGCATTCATAGTTTACTTCCCCTTGAGTTGTTTCAACCCTGCATCGTTCTTCCATTGAAGAAATACAGTCAAACATTTTTGGGTGTACCGTCCCTTTAAAATCACCAGACCCTGTACGCATGCAACAGCCAGAAACATTGTGATCACAGGAGTGGTGCATTTTAGATGCAAAGCAGCCAACAGACAGTTTTGAATGACGACTGATCTAACTCAGCGATCAGGTGGTTCACTTCAGAATAAACACGAGAGACTTCTACTGACCTGTGCTGGGTTTCCACACAGCATGTCCCAGGTGCCATAGTGACCCTTAGCCTGACGATACAGCCGAAGGGCGTCTGTGAAAGCGGGCGTTGATACCTTACATTCTTCAGACAGGCCTGAAGAGTTTAGGAAAAAGATCATTTCAGATGTCAGTCAAAAGTGTCAGTCAATCATTCGTTTATACATTTTAACTAAAGCTCTACAATTTACACTAACAATAACGGTTTAAATAAGCCTCAATCTGTTCTTAATCTGAGACAGACATATAAGAAAAACATCACTGACAGTGGAAAATCCAGCTCCTGATATCTGGTCTGACATTAGTTCTAGCTGGTTATTTATGGTCACGAGCTGACCAGTGGTTTGGCACCCTCTTTCAGAGGTCACAATGTAAGGTCGAAGGTCAAAGTTCACACGTCAATATTTTCCAAACGTTTTTCAAATCTGACTTTATTTGCTATTATCACTTTAACCTTTATTACGTTCTCTAACTAGTTAAAAATGGTCGCCACATCTGAAGAAGCAAGTTAATACAGTTTGAAGAAAAGGAAAACATGTTTTTCTTTCAAATATAGTTCACTAATAAAACATGCAAACAAGGATGTAAATTATAAAGTAAACAGGGTTAATCAATATTGACCTGAAGCTGGCATGACCTGTTTTTTTCCCAGCAGAGAACGCAATAACGTGAGGTACGAGTGAGCTCATGAGAGTCAGTGCTGCGCTGAGACCAGTTCAGTGTGAATCTGTGGAAACTTCTGTCTGCTGCCACTCTGAATCTGAACTGAATACACATCCCAAAATGTGACTTAAATGTAAATGTAATGTGCATCAATAAAAGATGATTAAAGAATCTACAACAAGCGTGTGGGTGGTGTCTGATGGAAGCAATACTCTCACGACCATAAAGTCAATCTGAGCGGGTTTTTGGGGGGTCATTTGAACATTCAGTGTCTTTTGGGAGTCAGATAACCTTTTGGGATGATTTTCCTGTTGCCAACAGGAAGTGTGTGTGGGATTCATGAAGCCACATAGACAGCCATGGAAAGACAAACACACAGACTGTGTGATCGCAGGCAAGCTGCACAAACACTCACAAGACAGAGCTGGTCACAGAGTGTGTGTGCGTCTGTGCTCATGTATGTGTGTCTCAGACTGGTTGTGTTTGAGAGACTCACACAATCACAGGAAGTCAGCAGTGAGAGATAGAGGCACGGGGTGTGTTAAAGTCTGTCAGGAACAGGAAACACTCAGCATTTTCCAGAAAAGAGATGAGAGAGAGACACTCACACAGACAGAACGGACACAAGCAGAAAATAAGCAGCTTTTCTTGGCATAAGCCCCATGAGAAACACAAGATGCATTTGTCAGCAGGCTGCTAGGAGAAAGCAAACAGAACACCACCAGCAAACAGGGGACCCTTCACGCAAAATAACACACACAACTTCACTTAAAAGACTCTCTTTTAGCCACGCCTCTCCGTTTGAGTGCGGCTGGTGCCGAGTGGAAAATAAGCCATGTTCATTTTTTTAAGGCTGTGATCAGAGATCAGCTTTGAAAAATCAGCAGCTCTGAGAAACTCAGCATGAATGTCTCGAAGCAAAAATAGCACATATGGTCGAGTTTAGCGTGGGCCTCTGGCACAGGACTGCGCGGCGGTTAGCCGAGGCTCCTGGAATGGCTGGTTCCCAGGGCTCCTCCGCCATCACGTGGAACATTTCCCATTCCGGCTCAACGCTCCGGGACATGACAAAATAGGCACGTTTCAAGAGAAACAGTTCAGACTCAATGATGAGACCCAATGAAAACATCTTAGAAGTGAACTTTGTTTATAAAGCTAATTGTGGCTAATCATTTTCAGATCGGGTAACTGGGGGAAATAAATAAAAAATAATACTGCGTGGCCCCTTTAAATGAAAAATCTCAAATGCATAAAGAAAGAGACACAAGCAATTTATCTAGAAGTCGATCGAGGGTAAGATGCTCTCTCGAAAGTCTTTAATAACAGAGATTCGAGTGTCTTATGCTCACAGCAATCGTTTATTTGAACTGTATTGCAGTTCACCGATGAGATCGTCAACAAAAACATGTACATTTTGTGCTTATCGCTTTGCACAAACGCTTGTTATTGTACTTCTGTTTCGACGCTTCAATTCCATGTATTACACTGACGAATCACATCACTTGTGTTATATTCTAACTTTAAAACCTGTTTTGTCCCATTTGTCTGTGATCGATGACATCACAATGGGTGCGATATGACTGATTACCAGCTCCTCTGGGTGCCAGCGAGATTACAACAAAACACAATGAATACACAGCACAGGCTGTCAAGTGCAACTGTTCCTGTAGCTCAGTTGGTAGAGTTGGCAGTGGATTAAAGCTGTGGATTAAAGCGTCTGCAAAATGCGTAATTGTAAATGACTGGAATACAACAGCCAGACGCACAAAAACGTTAATGCAAAATCAGCACCGAATCACCAACTTTCCATTGCCCCTCTACGTAAGGTGACACAATCACTTTTAAACACCTATCGTACTTATAAGCTACTGTACCTCAGTTCAAATATAGACAGTAAAAACAGCACACGTGGCGGTCTGCTTTATCTCAGTCATATGAAAGGGTTGGTGTGTGTGATGATGTATAATCCTGGATCTCGTGTTATCGCTGCAATGAAACCGAGCACCTTCCAGCTCCTGCTGGAACACCACCAGCTTTGCATGCGGTTGATGTTCTCATCTCTGGAAACCCTCCAGCCAAAACTCAAAGCTGCACTCCCACGTTTGTGGAGCAGCAACCTCCCGTCGTTGCGATGCGATATTCAAACCCACGGCCCTAGCTGCATCTCAGAGGCTGCAGAGACGGGCTCAGCAGAATCCCCAAAGCAAAAGGTGCGCAGTGTGTAACTTCTAGAACTTGTGAGCTGTCTGCTTTGGCCTGTTAATGAGTCAGGCTTTGTTTATAAGGGTTGAACATGTCAGCAGAGGATTACATGCCATTGTTTGCTGTAGATATTGACTAGGATTAAATCGCTAGTTAAATGTTAATCCCGGATCAATACGAGAAACCGGTCGAGGAACATACTCAAGATAATTTAAGACGCTTTGTTAATGTTTCGATATAAAAAGTCAATATAGAATTACAACTGACATATTTACTTAATACAATTTCAAAACGAACATATAAATATTTGCGTGACTACTTCTATAGGTCGGGTGACGAGCAACGCCGCTTCGCATTTTTAAAAGACACACCCCTAAACTGCATCTAGCAGCCTGTGATCAGATCTGTGATCAGATCTTCTATACCTCCATAAATTGTTTGTTTTTTGGTTTACGTCATTATTTTGTGATCCACAAAGCCAGTAATTTGCCATCATGTCTTAGCAAGCTCAACTGAAACTGCATCCACCCCAGGGCATCATGGGAAGGTGTTGACATGTGGTGAGGGGATGTTTTTAAAAGTAAAAAAAAGCTTGATTTCAAAAGTCGTTTTGCAAGTAATAGTGTGAAATTCCAAATTCAGTGAAAAAATACGATTCAATCCGTTATTAAATACTTCCACACTGTTAAAAACGTAACATTCCTTTAACATTCTTAGCAAGTTATTCCACATGGGGACATAAGAAAATTGCATATCATGATCAACGAGAAAAATGTCATATGCATTGTGAAAATATGCATGACGATTATACAGATTCCTCCAGGCGAGCGTTTTGGAGTGTCTGACATATTTGTTATGCATAACATTTTATAGATGAATATGCATTTTCTTTAAATACGTATTGCACCAGTTCCTAACAGACAGTAGGAACATCAACATGTACTTATGATGAATTAAAAATGACATCATTCACTAAGAGCATTAGTGTACAGGGACACTTAACATCAGTAATGACAAAACAAACGTCTTCCACACCTTAAAGTCATTTGAATGGCATTCAAGATGTCATGTGACACAAACACACTTTCCTCACTCTCACACACACGCGCGCACACACACACACACACATACACATACACATACACATACACATACACACACACACACACACACACACACACACACACACACATACTTGTTTTTGCTACTTAGTGGGGACACATGACTACATGCAGCCTGGTGGGAACCACCCTTTCTGAGTGGTCTATAGACAAGGCAGAAAGTGATCCACACTCCATTTACAGCNGTTATAGCAGCTATCACTTGTAATCTTGAGGCTGAGCCCTAGAAGACTGACCTGACATTTTACCAAATGGTGGGGACCCCGCCAGGTAGAAGGCCCTGGAGGGGACCTGT
>JAZGTJ010009603.1:0-19184 GCA_036877575.1 Botia almorhae
AAGGATGTTACCTAGACATATTTACCTACCTAGTATCAGCGTATTGACTAAATATTCATTTAAATATTTTACAGTAGAGCGATGACACAGTCTTGCAGATCATAAAATTCACAAATGTGCATTTAAAACTGAGATTAAATGACTGTGTAAAGGTTACAGATACAGATAGATGATAGATAGATAGATAGATAGATAGAGTAAAGGTTACAGACAGACACACAGAGAAACAGACAGACAGAGAGACAGACACATAGAGACCCAGGCAGACAGACAGGTAGATAAAGAATAATTTTGTCCTCACAGCTTCATCATTCACTCATAGTTTCCATTCCTCTTTCTACTCGTGACAAACCATTTGTCTTCAAACTGTAAATCATTTCAATCACGCATGCACCACACGCACCGAGGCCAAGAAACAGCTCATAATTGTTTTAGAGTTTATCCAAACATACTGGCTGCAATATGCCAGTCCTTTATTCCTGGATCCTGCCCTGCTGAAACAATAACTCCGGCTCTCCGCTCATAACTCCACACTGCGAGCAGCCCATCAGGCAGCTTCATTATGACCCCACAGACATTCCAAGAACTCGTGTACCTGTCATATCCCAGCTGTACACTTTATTCATTAGGAGACAAAAATGTTACAACGGAGAGGATTTGGATCTGTCATCATCAGACTAAGCGCATCACCAGGTTTCCTGCACCAGCCAGCAGGACTTACTTTCCTCGCAAAGAAAAATGCACGTTAGAAGTTCCTAAATCAAATGGACCAGAATTCTTGTTGTCATTTTCCAGTGAATTCCCACTGGATCTCGGTATGGCTGTTGTATTTGACAACACCATCGCTTCTCAACAAAAAAATTAAATGTCAGAAATATTATCTCAATTTATGTTTCCAGGGGAATCATGAAAAGAAGACGTCCAAACACAGCTGATTGGATCGGACAGATGATGTTGTAAACAGTGATGTAATGTCATGTGCATCACAGAAGTTTGACTTTGAACTAGACATCAAGAGGTCACTTCATACTCCCGGCTCAGACCTGTGTTGTCCTTCATTTACTCTATATTTCTCTCTTTATTCTGTCAGTTTAGGTTTCTGTCAGATGAGAGGAACAACTAACTTTGGCACAGACTGGCACTTCATTAGATGATGTGCTATTTATAGCGTCACTGTATTTTAACTGCGACACATCTGTCATGCATCTTAAAAGGATCTACTTTGAGTTTTTATATGCCACAGTCTGTTTTAGCGTCTTAAGCACAACTATAATCAATTTTCAATACTTTAATTATGATTGTATCAAGGAGGAAAAAGACAAGGAACATTGAAGGAATATTCTGGGATGTTTTCAACTGCTAAAACATCAATTTTAACTCTCCAACATGTCAACTTATTTTTGAGTCTGTTACTCAAGGCCAAACGTTTTAGGTTCAAAGTAAATTGACAGAAGCACATTTATATAAATAGTTTGTTACGGAGGGCTGGCAGTCAAGCACGTCACAGAGTTTAAAAAGCAAATGTAAATTTTAGTATTGGTTCAGTAATACACAGTTTTTATTGAACGGCAAAGTTGTCTGAATCTATCAGACAGCCACATTAATATTTCATAGAAATGTGTGTCATAATCCAGATGTGTATTTAATTCATTCTAAGACACAGCTGTTATAATTAAGAGGATTTTGAATCTGTCATCATTAGATTAACCACATCATCAGGTTTTTCTGACTGAGATTTTCCACATTTCTCACAAACAGACTGAACATTAAACGTTTTTGGATGAAACGAACTGGATTTGTTGCAATATTGTGGTAAATTACTTGCTTCTGTGCTAAAGTTAAATTGGAATTCTGGATTTCTCAATTAGAAATCGGATATTGGGAATCGCGAATGGATTTTTAATTACTTTTTTAAGGGTGCACCTGCAAAATTAAATGTATGTATCAAGTAAACGCTGAAGGAATGTGTACAGTGGTTCAGTTGGTAGCACAGTTGCCTCACAACAGAAGGTTTCTGGTTTGAGTCCAGGCTGAGGCCTTGCTTTGTGGAGTTTGCTTGTTCTCCCTGTGTCAGTGAGGTGGGTTTCCTCCGGGTTCTTTGGTTCTCCCCACAGTCCAAAGTCTTTGTATACTAAATTGCCCTGAGCTGTGAGTGGGCCTGTGTGTGTGAATGTATTCTGCTTATGGCCCAAGAAGAATTAGTAGAACTAGTAATGGAATTAATTTCAAACAAACTGGTGATATTTTTCATCTTGATTTGAATTAAAAGTCATTCAGGCACAATATATTGTGACGCAAGTTCCATTGATTCAGTAAATCTAGACAAGCGATAAAAATACAATAGGAGCGGATTATCTCAATTTCTGTTTGTGAAAGATCAGTAAAGAAGAGATCACATCTGTGGTTTTGTAGACAGATGCGTCCAAACAAATCTGATTGAATCTGACAGATGATGTTATGAATGTCATGTGCTGCACACAATCTGTTTTAGTTATTTACTTTTGACTGTTGCTCCAGGTTTGGTGAAAGGGTCATTCTCTAAGCTCAGACTGACATTGTCCATCATGTGTTCACCTAATAATTCTTTCTTAATTAACTGCGTCTCCGTCGGTTTGCAATACTCTCACGTCCCCTCTTCATACAGGAGAAACAAATGGCTCCATATAGATTATATAGTGCTGCAGTTATTTCACTATAGAATCACTATATACAGTATAGTGTATCACGTCACTATATACAGTATTATGGATTCTACAGCATGCTTTTATGGTACCCTGCTTTCATGGAGCGCACAATGTTCAATGTTTAGTCCCAGATGTCAGTACATGCATGATGTGTATCTGGGGTTAGAGATTAGGGAACTGTGCTCTATCTCATATTTGAATCTCAATGGGATCTGGTTTGAATGTTCAAAAGTTTAATCGCAATCACATTTTACTCAAGAGAAAACAGATGAGCTTAAGAAATGATTTATTCTTCAAGTGTCCGACTTTGAGGAAGATTTCTGGTTATTTTCAACTTAAATGACTACGGACAGCAGCTATGACATGCTGCTGTTGATTTTACCTCAGAAAATCGTTTCGACTCATCGCTTCATTTATAGAAAACAAACGCTTGTGTTTGTATTAAAGCACTAACAGGAATTCTTCGTGATCTGCATGATTATTTGAGTTTAAGCTGTTTAAATCTTTCTTTTGAAGTGGGACTACTTTTTCAGGTGGATGAACTTTCGGGTTGTACATTACGTGTGTAATTCCTGTGGGCGGAGGTCGCATAACTTGGCTCAATGTCCATTAATGTTTATATGTTATGGTTACACTTTCAAAACAATATGACAGTAGTGTATATTAAACATTTGTTTGTGTTGCCGCCCACTTGCCTGCTGGGCTTTCATTGCAAGTGTGCTTAACGATAAACCTGTTTCCAGTCCGTTTACACACACAGGGGAATGAATCAGAATTCTTGTCTGTGTAGATGGATTCCAGGTTGAAAAAATAAACTGGAATATTCTCGCTCCATTAGCTTTCATAGCGCAAATTCACTTAAAGGTTGAATTTTCCAGGTTTGGATTTTCCACCCAGTCACAGTTCAGAAAACGCTCCGATGTGTCGTGTGTAGAGACGCATTCTGGCTCTGAGCGTGTCTTCTGTCAGGTCTGATAACGACGGACGGATTTCACCGGAGAAGCGAGCTTTTCTCCAGAGCTCCATTTAGCAAGCACGTGCAAAATTGCAGAAAAACTGTTTAAAAAACACATTTATAAAACATTATGATACAGAAGTCAAAAGAGCAGAGATATCTGTTGTATACAGCAAACCGTTGCTGAGACAACCTGTACTAGCGTTTGTACCAGTATTTATATTTTTGAAACCTTGTATTCGCAACCCTTCACACGTATGTATTGTGACATATTTCGAGGTGAAACGGGATATTCAGCAGAAAAAATGTAAAACGAGTCCATCAGAATTTGATTTGGTTGGAAACTGGCTCGTGAAAAGGATTTACATTGCAGGAATAATCACGGTTATTGAAGAGGAGGGACTAAACAAAAATAATAAAGTCAACGCAAAATCGTTTTCGCAGGTTGAGCGAATGATTACATTTTAAAATATTCATAAAAACACACATCGCTTTTCTGTGTGGAGTACCACACAAAACTATAATATTTAATTGAAAAACTACAATATAATAAAGGTAACGTGTAGTTGTTTTGATGTAAACACACCTCCTCCTCAATCAGAACATCCTGTCAGGCTACATTTCATGACAGTTATGGGATTTAGAAACTAAATCTTCTTGTGTTTGTTTTATCTGCACCACATTTGAGCTTAAGTGTGTCTGTCTACAAACATGGCCAGTGTTTGTGTGCAGAGCATTTGAGGTCCCCAGGAGTGAGATTCCATCCTGTTCTTTTCTTTCTGCGGTCACCAGTGTTAAAATCCCTTGATCAACATCTCAAGAGAAGCAATAGTTGGAGGGTGTTTATGTATGTTAGGATTTCACGAGTCATGGTGTGAGATTAAAGGATCTGTCAGCAATATTACGACAGAAACCTCGGCCAGCCGTTCCTCAGTTAATAAACATCAATGTTAAGTCATGCTCCAAGTCCAGGGATTTGTAATGTGGGTGATGTTGAAATTCAAATAAATACTCATCAAATGGTTTTAAGTGTATCAGTGGGCGATAATTAATAAACAGAATATAAATGTTCAATCAATACCTAACTTACAAATCTGCATCATAGCACATACTGTAACTACACATTGCAATAAATATTACAGTTATCCACTTTGTACATTAATACACATATATCACAATATATGCACATTACAAGATATCAACATTACTTTTCAATTTTATACACTTTTTAACAATGCTAATCATTCATTTTAGCTGTATATTAGTTGTTACTTGTATATTTTCTTTGCATGTTAAAGTGAGATAACGTTATTAAACAATAGAAAGGAAAATATTCTTACTTAATATTCTTACTGATATTATACTTTTAAGAACTAATTTCCATTATTAATAACGTCTACAGTAAATATCTTTGTAACGTTTCATAGTCACATCCTGGACAAGAGTATTAACTGCTGCTCTAGCCATCACTGCGAATCCATTTGTCAAATGAGACAATGTGATATCCTGTTGTATTGTGTTCCTTTCAACAGCTCCGAACCACGACACTGCCACTCCTATTCCCAGGAGACGACCTCCAATCCCCTCATCCCATCTACATCCACTGTTATCCCTCATCTCCAAAAGAGCTCTTTGTCCAGACATCTCACGTTGGCAGTTTAACTGGATAGGCCTTATTGAGCGCTTGTGGGTGGCAAAGGGTAAAATTTCCCCCCTGTCCAAATACAGAAAAAAGCCAAACAATTATCGGGGCCCTTGGTGAATCAGCGCGTCTGTTGGTTCTCTCAATGTTCTCTCAGCGCTTTCTGGAGACAATGAAGCCTGAATCTGACTGGAGGTGGAATGTCACGGACAACGTTCGATACAAAGCCAGCAGTCTCTGTTTGTAATCAACCCAAAGGCAAAACCACATGCTGAGCTCTGGTTAAGAGACATGCAAGCTCATACCTAAATGGGTTTTTGGGCCGGGTTTAACCATGTTTGCCAAGGGCCACTTCAGCACATGTACACCTAATAGACTCAAAATGGCTGTTTTACGCATTAGCTGATAATGGTCACGCAATCCTGTTTGAAGTGTGAAAGCGGAGCAGGAGCGAGTCCAGAAGTGCCATCTAAGAGCCAGTGTGTTGTTGAGCGCCAGGGGCCACGACTTAATCTGGCACAGCCACGTATTGCTGAAAGACAGTGAGTGGGTGGTCATGAGGGCAGAAGGCTCTTCTCTCGCTGTCAGCACGCTTGTTCACACAGCAGTCACAGTCATGTTTCTGGGTTGTGTCTGATCATCCATTATGTGCAGATGTGTTTATTGCATCGATGCTTCCCAACTTCTGCTGACCAAACGTTTGACCACCCCGACGCTGACCACCTTTAAGAACCCAGTCCAGAACAGCTAATACTGCACGCCAGATCACTCCCAACACATTCCCGGCTGATGAAAGAAATCTTGCGTGAGGTCCTAATTATGACATTTAATTAATTGTTCTAGCTTCACACGTGAGCACTGTGGAAACTTATTATGGTAATTGTATTAATTAGTGTGTGTTTGGTCACTAACTGCAGACTGATTATGCAATGAAAATGACACCAATTAATGGTGTTTGTTGAGGCAAGTATCATAATTATAAAGAGAGATTTGAAGAAGTTCCCGGGGCACACAGGGCCCCTCGTGGGAAAGATCCTTTACCAGTCTCCAGCTGGCTCTGTGCTCATCAGGGACCCGTGTCAATGAATGACCTGGAAATGGACGTTTCATATGACCACAGTTCGGAAGTGAAGCTGTGAGGAATCTTATTATGTGCTCAACAGATCCCACGTCCACACACACACACACACACAGACAGAGAGGAAGAGAAAGATAAAGAGAGAGAGAGAGGGGACAGGTAGGGGCAGGGGTAAATTAGAGGGAGAGCAAAATATACCCCACCCTGATTGCTTCACATGATGGTTTCTGGTGCTTAATAACATCATCTTTAACGTCTCTTTAAGCGAGCAGACTGCATTGTCATCGTGGACCGGCTCAAACCTTTTTCTCCTCTTCCTATGTGTCTGTGCTTTCTCCCCTCTTTTTTTCATTCACTGCCCTTTTTTGTTTTGTTTTTGCAAACAACAAAAGGGACGCCAGGGTTTCATCGAGGCGGGAGACGTCCTTCCTCTGGCGGTTAAAAAGAGGAGCCCCCCCACACACACACCCCGCCGTATGAATGGAAAGATCACACAAATTGGGCGGCTCCCACCGGATAACTTTACCTGGGTCTCTTCTGTCCCCCTCCACCACACCCCCTCCCTCCACAATCCCATCATTCATGAGTCGTGCGTTGGGAAAGAGCTTTTGAACAGCCAGCCTGATGCTCGCCGGGCTTCACCTGGGATGGCATACTGATTTATATCAGAGAGATGAGCTCATCAGGGCGAGAACATCAGGGCGAGAACACGCTCTAAACTTTGATTTCATCCGAGATATTTTCATTTGGGGTTACAGTCATTATGATGTCCGGATCGATCACAAACGCCCTTCGGTTACCAAACGCGAGCGAATTCTGAACGTTCGGAAAAATCTCGAAGCAGGTTCTTTTCCGACAGCAGAAGAAAAATAACTCTCGCTCGTAACTGAAAACACAGCTGTCTGCTCTTTCTTCACAAGTGGAGTGTGTGGTTGACCAGATCATAAATTGTATAGCGTTTAGTTTTGGCTTGTCAACCCTATTCATCCCAGCATTAAAGAACTGAAAGAGCTCGGCTCTTTTGTCAACCCTGTTTCAGCTTAGTGTAGCTCACTTGTGCTTCTGTTACCAATCATTCAGCCCACACAAAAGGAAATTCAAAATATTGAGTGTGTATTGTGAGAACTGTGAGACGTTGTGAGAACGTCATTATCTCTACAGCCCTGTTTCAAAACCCAGTGAGCCGCCTTTCCATAAGAAAAATGTACAGATGACATGTCTTTATTATCTGTTATTTCTTGCGAACAGCAATGAGAATAAATGGAGAACAAATGGAATTTTTTCGTAAGTCTCCCAGAAATCTCGCTTTGTACTACAGGTTCAAAAGAGAAACTGTCACAAGCTGAGCTCAGATCTGCTATCAAAAATTAATAAAATTAAAGATTTCAATATAAACTCAAACTCAGTTTTCTAACAGATTTATCCAAAACCAGATTACTTCAGTTATGCATGAATTTACGTGTGCATATTCTATTCATATTCTAGCTAATTGTCCTATTATGTATCCCTTTTGATTTCTTCTAGGCAATTTTAGGAGAAACATCTGGGACGTTTAATTAAATGAATCACGACTGAGAACGCCATCAAAACTCCAGAGCAACATCTGAGCAATCAGTACAAAACATATCATCGAATGTGGCATATTGCAAAGCTTAAAATATTATAATACCAGGAAGCATGAAAATAAATGATACACTCAAATATTCAAATCGTTTATTTAGAAAAGTTTAATCATTTCAGTATTGAATTGATTAAATGCATGATCAGTGTGTGTTTAAACTACAAAATACATCAAACAGGGTACTGCACACAATAATAAGCATTTAAGTATAAGCTTATTAAAGGTATTAATAAGACTGTGAATGGTGACTCACATAACTTGACGTGACGTTTGTTTTTAATTGGAGTCATTTCCTACACGCTGTCCATGTCTGTATTTATCCTACAGTAAGTGAGGCAAACCCACATTCATGTTAATCTATAAATGTTCATTAAGTTCGTGTATGTCGGTTCGGGTACAGCCCGTCTGCTGTGAAGTTCTTCTGCATTTTGAAACAGTTGTAAGTGTTTCTGCACATTTCACAGTTCATTAACTGCCAGACCGGCTTTGTTGTCGGATCGGCTTGGGTAGGCGCCTGACTCCAGGTGTCGAAAAAATCTCTCTCTATCTGCCCTTTAACCTGTCCTAACCCATTTTGATTGTCTACTCCACCCCTCTAGAGACTGCTGTTACAGATCCAACCCCCCCTGCAGGAAACCGGAGTCTCTGGTGCATTGTCACCTGTCTAGCGCAGCAGCTCTGGAAATATAATGATCTGTTTACTGCCATCAGCCAACACATAGATTTGGGTCCCACTGCTGGAGGAATGATGTATTCCTTGGCAAGTAAATCGATACTTTATTGTCACAGAACCAAACTCCACATTGTCATGTGAAATTAGCTGTAGAGTTTTTTGGTGGATATGGCAAAACACTTGCTTCTATATAGCTAATGGTGCCTCGCCATGTTGAGTATCTATGGAAACTGGAACAACAGCTTTAAAAATATACGGCACACAGAGGAAATTTCAGGGGTAGAGGCTGAAATTTAAAGAGAGGTGGTGTGTGTGTGTTATGTGAGGGGTATTGAGGACTACTTTACAAAAGTCAATAAAATGCCATTAGCTTGCAAATTAGCATGCAGTAAGTCGGCACCAAAAATGAACAGATACCTAAATAGAAAACAGACAGATAGTCCCGCCCCAAACTGATAAACTGATCTCATTGGTTGAGCCTATATTGCTGTGTTGTGATACTAAATAAAAAAAAAACAGCTAGTTTACTTAAAGTTATCTTTTAAACCATATTAAACCAGGAAAGGAAAAGTAATTTACCAACATAATGTTGAAAAAATATGGTATACAGAATTACTTAATTTAATCATCGAAATTAAATGTGAAATATGTAATTATTTAACGCACATTGAAATACAGAATAATACAGAATACAGTGTACAGCTTGAACTATGATGAAAACGGCATGCAAACAAATTTTCACACGTGCTCTTCAGAAATTCATTGAAACAGAGCAAAAATATTAAAGCCATAGAGTTTGAGTACTGTAACAAAATATCACATCCTAAATCTCCCATCTTTTATGTGGCCAAGCATGAGATGTTCTCCCAAAACCGACGGAGCCCTAAATCACTGCAGTTGACCATTTAATCAGGGTTAGCATCAAAGTTTCAGTAAAATAATACAATAATATCAACCATCAAAAATAAATACACATATAGAAATAAACAATTCTGCGATAATAGCATCTCATATTATCTTTCATTAGAGGCTGGTTATGGTATGTATTTAATAAACAATTAAAGCCCCTCTAAAGGCACCTGAGGGGGTGATTTCTGCCCTGCTCTTGTGGAGTTCTTTGAGTGACAGATTTAATATGTTATATTCCAAAACTCTGTGGGTGGCTCTGAAGCTCACGCGCTTGAATCTCTCGCTGCTGTTTTAATGTTTCATCTTCACTAATACACTCAGAGTCGCAGAGAAAGTGCCTTTCAAAGCCAATTATCTTCATCTGTTCAGAAAACAAGAATATGATGTATGTAACATGATATGACTCATCCAGTAAAACATGCTGTTCAACTCATATATATTTATATACAACATTATATAGTTTCTATGTGTTAATGTACACACACACACACACACACATATATATATATATAGAGAGAGAGAGAGAGAGAGAGAGAGAGACTGTATACAGACTATATGTACTTGTAACACAGGAATTCAGGTTGTTCATTGAAAAAACATGTGTCATGTGCATACATTGTTACATACATGAAAACCGCTTTTGTAAATTTTGAAATATATATTGTATGTGACATTTTAATATCTGTGAAACCTATACATGAACATATATATGTGTTTGACATGTATTTCCATATATCAAATTTCTGTAGGGGTGTCAAGGGATCAGACTGTAGCTTTCGGGTCATCGCTGGGTTTGGGTGATGACAGTGCCTGTAAATGACCTTTCACCTTTACTTTAACGCAATTCCAGCTTCTCTTTCATGTTTTAAAATCTCGCCCTAGCCGCTCATGTAGAGAGGGAGCAGGCGCGATGCTTCCTGTTGCCCTTCCTCGCCGTGCCTCCAGGCTACTGTTGGACCCTGGGATAAAACGGCTCTCTGTGTGGGTCATTGTTCGACGGGAGCAACAGACTTTTGTTGTGATCCTCACAGAATGATTTTTTTGTGTTTGTATGAGAAATGACGTGGCGTCCGGTCTATAAAAATCACCCGCAACAAAAAAGGCAGGCAGAGAAAGAGAAGACAACAAAAAATAAAACTACAATGCTTTTCCAAGCTGCTCTTATGTCTTTTCTTTGGCCTGTCTCTTGTGGTAATGGGACACCTGGACTATTGGAGCTCTGTGTTTATCTAAAGATCCCTAAGGGACAGTTAAGTGTGGTTCCTTAATGGGAYTCTTTTCATGTGATCTGCCACTCTTAGTTCTTCCATATAGAGCTGGACTCAGACAGAGAAGTACAGCTGGGACGGATCTAGCAGAATATTCCCACCCTTATCCACACATCACTGGCATTCTTGTCCAAAAGCTGCTTATTACAAAAACACAAATAAGCTAAATAAATACGCTAGATTACTAAATAAATGGCAATAAAATAAAAAAGGTCACATTAAAATTGTCCTAAAATATTTTAACCATGTCTTCATCATTTATGTTTTGTTATTTTTCAGACGTCATTGTTGTTTTTCTCTTGTCCTGGATTTTTTCTTAAAATAACGTCATTTCTTTCATAAAATTAATAATGATTTGAGGTTTGTTCATGACAGTTCAAAGGAAAAGTGATGATTGTATATCCACTGTTGGACAATTTAATTGAAATACAGAGTTTATAAACTCGTCTCATGTTCACAGAGCAAAAAGTTTTCGTATTTTTTCCACACAGGAAACACCTGTGTACAACAGTTGAGCTTTAGGTCATCTGTCTGATATTGAAGATTCTTTCTGATTCAGCATTACAAAAGTTCTGAGCCACCTCGATTCAAAGACAACGACCCTTAATTCTCAGCCAACATGTGCTGAACATCATACTTCATTAAATAAACGTTTTGTGCTGGAAAGTCAAACCCCGAGTTCAACACAGTTCAAACAAAACAAATCAAAACAAAGAGATTGGACAGTATTGATGTTAGAAAAAACGTCATTTCTGATACAGGAAAGCATTTGTGGGCCGGGCTGCACCAGCTGTTCGTAACGTTCTACATAAATTGGGTTGTGAGGTTCATGCAAGAAGTTTAGTAACTACTACATAGCTGAATCGAATGTGCTTAACGTCACACTTACCTGACGAGTTCTTATTCTTAAGTTGTTGCTGAATATGAGGAAGGTGTTTAGAAAAGTCACGTTTTTTGGGATGACAGTTATGATCAATGTTTCAAACTATTGTTACCTCAGCACAGAGGAAGATTTTTTTTGTTAAGATGTGTTTGTATCTGAGGAGATTTAAAGATTTGGAGATATCAGTTGTGTTTAAGTATCAATTTATTTTCAGATGTAGGTTTAAAATTAATGTACAGTCCATAACTAAAATGATCTGGATTTGGGTAAATTTGATCAATTATTTGAAAAATCTTCAGGCCTACATTAGGCCTCTTAACCTGCAGGAATTCCTCGGTTGACCAGCTTCACTGGAAAGGCCATGATGGTCCACCAGGCTCACCAGCTGATTGATGTGACCATACTGACTCTATAAACTGTGCTAGAGGAAACCATTTGAATCTCATTCTCATTTAGAGGAACGAGTTCAGAGGTTCCTTATCAGGGATATAGATGTTTAATGCTGGAACCTGATCTTCAGCTTCAGGCACAGAAGATCATTTCTTCTATGGTTCGCTCTCAGATGCCATTCCACAAAGTGTCCGAGCGCCATGATGACGATGGCTTGAGGAGTGATGGGCGCTCTTGATATGGAAGGTCACTAAGGACCAGTTGAGGTTTGTGGAGGGCTAATGGGGGCCAGATGCAATGCAAAGGTCAAAGGTCATTTCCCATTTCTCTTCCTTTGTCAGTATGAATGCAGTGCATTGACACCCGGATCCAAGGAAGCTTCATTTCTGCTCTGATCGGTATTTAAACATAAAAACGAGGAAGAAAATGTCTTTTATTAAAAAAATATGAATAAATGAAATTTAAAAAATGAAGTTGAAGCATTTTAACTAGTGATCTCTGACTTTCTGTAAGCCGACTGTGTAATATATACAGTACACAGAGAGATGAACATTTAATGTGTGCAAGAATAAAAAATTAATCTTCCAAAGTAAATTATTATTTAATTTTGATCTCCATAGAACTTTTAGCACCGCTAAGCCTCTTCCAAATGTGCTATTATGACAGCTAATCCGTACAAAGTTAGCATTGAGACTACATTTGTCTTGATTTTGAATAGCTCATGCTTTCGACTCCTACGCGTGGTATCTTGCGTACTGAACCCTTTCATTAGCATCAATTAGAGTCAATAGCAGACGAATCAGTGCTGCCGTCTCTTGAGGTTGATGTCGGTTAACCCCTAAACCCCAGTGTGCTGAAAATCTCTCATCACAGCCGCTGCCATAAAAACAACCGCTAAACACAAGACAACGCCGTTGTGGTTTAAAGTGGTAGAACAAGCGCTGAGAAAAGCCACAGTGAGTACTAAGGAACGGTACTTCTAAAAGTGTAACGAGTGCTGTATTAATTTCACTTAAATATTAATATTAATTTCATTCAAAGTTTCTCTCCTTGTAATTATCAATTATTTTATATCTATTTAATTTTATATTCTCAAAATTGTTCTTTTAATTTTAATTTCTTATATTTGCGATTTCACGTTTTAATAGTTTTTCAATGTTTGTTTTCAGTGGCTGGTGTGTTGTTAAATATGGTGCGTGGCTCCTTTAAGTGCTGAGTTCCGGTTCCGCCCGCTCTCTCAGTTCGCGGCAAACGCGACTGAGGAGAGGTGAGTCGCACTAAAGCTCCGTCTAAAAAGTATCCTGTGAGTTTTGTTTATCGTAATAATGCGTGTCATTTTGTTCTTTAAAGCACTTTACTCTCATTTGAACGCATATGACGTTTGTGTGAAATCATAAGAAGCACGTATTTTTGGAGAAAGTTCATGGGTTCATAAGCGTAAGTGTGCAAGCCTCGTGGTTAATATAATCCCGTTCACTGATAGGCTGATGTCACAAATGTGAGGGAAGGCCACAGATTCAAGCTCGTTTTGATTTGATCTTTTATTCATGCAGAATAAAATGTGGTCTGAGTCCATATATCCACACACAATGCAAACGCAAAGTGTTAATTTATGAGTTCATTTGTTCATATAATTCTACAAGCTGGAGATTTGACTAGCTGTAAATACCTCCTAGACTGAACAGCTAACTCGGGTATTTTGGCATAAATTCAAAAAGTAAAGTGTTATATTATTTGTTGCCTAAAAAAAGTAATGTGATTTTTCAGAATACAGTACTTAAAGCAATGCATTACCACAATGCTTTTTTTAACCAAAAGAGTCTGTTTGGGTTGCGGTAAGACTATATGGGCTACAAAGCAGAGAATTTTCAAAAACACAAGCTGTAGTTCATTTATATCATGTTTGACCAGCAGGTATGATCATTTACATCTTTTACCAATACATCTGGAATCAGCATATGGTCTTGATTCACTCGTGTTCTTGGACGATGATAAACTGCTAAAAGATTCTGAAGTCGGTTCTGGACAGTGTCAGGAGATCGGCTGCACGCTGGGTTAATGTTTAACAATGCGGCCACCCGGCAATATGTTATTCTAACTGCAGTGTGTTGTGCCTCATGCTGAAGTACTACAAAAGTACTTCAACCCTGACGAGATGGAAATACAGTAACAGGAAGTAGATTTAGCGGGGCTAATCAGTTCATCTTTATTTGGTTGGAAAAGTATCTCTGACAAGTGCAGGTTAAATCTTGTGTCTTGCTCATTCGAGGTTACAGAAAACAGTGACACAGATTTTCCAAAATTTTCATCATCAGGGTTTAATGTAAAACGGCAACAAAATCCATAAAGATTCAGGACAAATATGTTTGTCTGCTTCTTTTCAAGTGATCATCATTCACAGCCACAGAAAGATCAAAACAGGACACGGTCTCGAACAGAAAGACGACCGGATTCTATTTCTTTTTCTAGTTCTTTCCAAATGTCTGTATTCCAGATTCATCTTCAGCTTTATCAAGAAGATACAGAGGATCAGATCTCAGCTGCAGTCTCATGTCTACTCTGAGAGTCCAAGAAAACTCCACTGGATGATGGACGAAAAGGTCAAAATGGCTCCTGTTTGTCTTTGATTCGGTCCTCAGAATCGTATTCTTCAGTACCAGCAAATATTGTAAGTATTTAATTGCTTATCACTTGACAATTGACAATACTAATAAACTGACGATCAGTTTCATTTATTGAACTGACACCACATTCAGACAGAAAATCTGATGAGGTTACCAGCTGACCGTTTATCACAAAATAACCAGTTTGCACATGTTAGTAGTAATTGCAGTTAAGAGGAATATTTCTAAAACTGTCAAGACATAGTGGAATTGTTTCCTTACACACACCAACACACACATGCGGAAAGTATTGCATTATATTAAGTACTGAATTATGGTCTGAGGTCAGGTGGCTTCAGGGATAGTGAGTGATGATGTGATGTCATAACTGTGGTAACATTAAGATAAGACAAAACACTCTATGGCTCCTCCTCAGTTGATTTCGAAGCAAAAAAGTTGTTGACAGCATATAAACGGACAGCACATATTTCGTCCCTTGTACATAGAATGAGAGAACGAGAGTTCTGTTATATTTTTGATTTAGTTCGGGGTTTCCCAAACCATAACACATCACTTATGATTTGGCAGTGATGTTTTGCGGACATCAATAATTCTGTCTTTGTTTATTGTCAAAGCCGCTGCCCCGCTGGGCATAGCAAGTGTAACATGACATAAACTGTACTAATATCACTTACAGTATTACACTGCGCATTATGGTAATTGGCCGCAAACACGTTTGGAAAATGAATTTCATATGTGAAGTACATCTTGCTGGAAAATCCCAGTGAGAGGGTTCAAATGGTCTGTAAGAACATAAGACTGTAGGCCATTAGTGTACTCAAAAATTTCTCGAATTATGTAGTGAGGTTGTGTGGGTTCTGTTCACAAACCCAAAAATACATCAGGCTAACCCACAGTGTGGTAACTGGCAGCGACTCTGAGCTCTGACACAAAAAGCCTGTATGGAGGTTTGGAACCTAAAATGACAGATATAGTTCTGGGTGTTGAAGCTACGGCTGTCCAAAGATGCCCGATTTCCGATCATCTAGCTGACATGTGCTTGACTTTACCTGCAGGACAGTGAAGGCCTTGTTTTCCACTAATTATGGTCCTCAAGATTTACTAGCGGGGATTCCCTCGCGCATGGACTGATGTTATGCTAATGCTCTCGGTTAGGAGCGTAACATAGACGTTTTGTGTCTTTACTGTATGACTTCTAATTGATCTGAAAGCCACAAAATGTACAATTGTTGCATTAAAATGTTCAAAAGATACTTATACGGTATTATATACTGTTCAACTGCGTGCTTATGTTTTTACAAATGTTTCCAAGTAGTTGTAAATCCAGAGCAATTCATATTTGTAAATAGTGCAGGTCCCAGGTAGCTTGTCACCTGTCAATGACGTAATAGGGATTCTGGCACACCAATTAGTCAAATATATGTAATAATTTGGCATTAATATTTACATTCCGTGCGGCTAATTACATTAGAATGACAAAAGACAGTGATCTAACATACATGTAATACAAACCTCACTCTTTACCTCATCCGTGAACATTATTCATAAATCTCCCGTGATTTGTATCGCCTGGAATAGTGAAGACATATCCACGCTCCTCCACAGCGTCATATTGTTTTGAAAATGCGACCTCTAGCGGCGGAAATGACATACAGCGCCATACTTATTCATTGCCCCATAGTTGCTTTTGTGTTGTTCTGAATCCCTTTGACTTTCTTTCTTTGTGAAACACCAAAGCAGGATATCAATGATTGACAAAAATCATCTTTTGTTGTGGAGAAAACAACAAATTTGTTAATGCTCTTGTACTCCACAGAAATAATAATTGTTAAAAATCATACCAGCTTTTCATTTCCGGGTAATTCTAGAACTTTAACTCACTGAATCAGCCAGAACGGTTCTTGACTTACTGTAAGTCTTCACTTTCGTTGCACTGATATTGTGTGATGTACATTCAGAACATTCAGAGTCATGGTGCTTTGGGAAAAAAACAAAAAATTAGCAACATTAAGTTGCTTTGGATTAAAGAACCTTACAGGCCAGTAAATGTTCATCAGACCACAGCGAAGTCTCCGTACCATCAAGTGTTCCTCTGTTTAAACAGTTTACATGACCCCAGTGTGCCGGGTGTTCCCTATGACAGCAGTGGCCTAATGGTTAGAGACAGACTTGTAACTCAAAGGTTTCAGGTTTGATTCCCAATGCAGGTAGGAAACAACTTCAGCAAGGCACCTTTTCCCCAGCTGCTCCCTGATGCAGTGATCACTACTTTCTGCAGTCAACTGACATTTACATTAATATTTACATTTATGCATTTGGCAGACGCTTTTATCCAAAGCGACTTATGTTGCATTATACTATACATTGATTCTGAGTATGTGCAATCCCTGGGATCGAACCCATGACCTTGGCCATGCTCTAACCTGTGGTCCACCTGTGGTCGTCATGGCAACTCGTGAATAAATGTGTTGTCATGGACACACGTCAGTGGAAGGAGATCATCAGTTTTGTGATGCAAGAGGCCTGGGAAAGCTGCCTGCAGCGGTCACGTCATGAGAACAAAACTGCAGCGCTCTGCCTTTTGTCACAATCATAAGAACAGCCATAAGTGTTGACTAATTGGTAAACACTCCTGGTTGTGTGGGCTGTGTGCAGGACCAGATTTAATTCAATTACACAGTTTGTCATACCCTCTGCCTTCCAGCTGTCTGACAAGCAGACACGCATTTGAGCACAAAACATTGGTGCGTCTGAACCCCTGCAACACACGCAATGCTAAAGTTAGCGTTTGATTCATAAGGTTCTAAAAAAAGATTCCAAACCACAGAAATTTGTCTCTTGTGTTTACGCGTATCCTGGAAAGTTTCTCTTATTCTCATGCCTGTTATGCAGTACCCTTTAAAGCTCTGTATCTTAAAAAATGTCATTTGTAATTTTAGGAAGTATTTTTTTGTTATTTTTATACTTATTTAAATCTTTATTAATCTGTATTGTTAGCTGATAGGAGTGTGTAGACTTAAGAGGTCATTTTGGCTTTTAAAGAATGCCCATTAAGTGGACATTCTAATGGGCATCTCGGCAAGAAACATCATGCTGCTTTTGTGAGCAAAAGTTATGAAAACGTAGAGGTCAGCTCTGTTTCCGCATGTCTGACAGATTTCCTGCGATTTGATGGCTGTTCACGGTGTAACTGCTGAACTATGAAACCACACGCATAACAACAGCTCCAAACTTTCCTTTTAACAGCAGCCAACATTCTGACCTCTCGCTCGTTTTCCTGTCTATTTTCTGTCCGTCATTAAAGTCTAATATTTGCAAAGATTATTCCCATGAATTATTTACAAATCCTTAGAGGACCTTTAAAGAGTTTTACTGCCTTGGAAATGTAAGTATATTTTCCTCAATGATCAGTCGTGTGCATTTTAAATACAATGTGCGACGTGCAGTTAAACTTCGCTCCATACTTTAATAGACTTTGTTTATATTTGATATCCCGTTTAAAAATCAGTCACTCTCAACATCTTTACATTTCAAGCTAATTAACTCAATGTCACGTTACAAGAGGAATTCCAAACAACAGATTTGTTTGCGGTTGTGTGTGATATGGAAAAATCGACATGACTCTAGGATATGGCCTTATTGTGGCTGGATGTTGTCACAACAGTCGACCGCAAACGAGCACACAAATGTGTAACAAATTTGTGATCAGAGAACGCTTCATATTGAGCAACAGCAAAAATATTGAGGAACAACAAGGGTTGACATGAAGCCACGTGAAGCAAGCAAGCAAGCTCACCCTCTTACAACCCAAACAAATATATATATATAAACTACAAAGAAATAAGACATTCCCCCATGAAACTCCAGATTTTGGGACGACTTGGCGGGACTTCACTTCTCTAATGTTCCAAGTCCAAACACACATGAAAGCACATCACTGAAATATTCTGGTCTTTTAAATAAAACATTTACGAGACCAAGAGATTAAAGGATTAAAACAACAAACCCAGAGGGATTTAGTCAACAAAAACTCCGATAATTGAGTTGCTGAAGCGAGGCTGTTTTTGGCCTCTTTATTAGCCCTAAATCGTAATTATTACCTGTCATAAAAACACAACGTGCCCAATAAACCAAATAACCAGGAAACCAGCACTCATATGCACCATTAGAACTCATGTTGTTTATAACCACCAGATTCATCTGTCTTTCAAGTGGAACGTTGCCTAAAGATGCTTCACACCCAACCTCAGCGGATGTTTCGCAGTCTGGTCTTACAAGGACGTCCTCAAAGGAACTCAGAGAACTTCTGTTAAATGACATGGAATGTCAACACTAGCTGTTTTGTATTTCAACTACAAAAAACGTTTTTGCGACTTCAAATCAATCAGTGAGAATATCTGAGAAGCCTCAAGTAGAGGAGTTAGTGCTAAAACACTTCTCAAAGTCTCCTTTGGTCA